>BOPN01005144.1:67500-70000 GCA_017312705.2 Penaeus japonicus | reverse complement strand
AGAGAGAGATAAATAGAGAGAGAGAGAGGGGGGGGGAGAGAGAGAGAGAGAAACAGAAACATAGATAGATAGATAGAGAGAGAGAGATGGGGGAGGGGGGGGAGGAGATCCCAGTCATTCCTGTCCCATGCCCTGACTTGACCTTAATCCTTGCCTCGAATGGTAGGCGAAGGTCATGGCGGCCGCCCCTCTCGCCACGCTCCCACGCGCACCTCAATTTGCTAAAGGCCGTACGACTGTTTACTTATTTTCAATCTCGTTTTTTCACTCTTTTGTATATACATTTTTCCCTCTCTCGCTCCCTTGCACGCTATTCCCAAGCGAGTGTAAACCACGCCAAAAAATATTTTTGCTGATTCTACCACTGAGTATCACACAACCTGTTTTGACCCCTCGTTCGGATGCGGCCATGCATTTTTTAGCGTTCATATATATATACTGCTGCGTCCGCGCACCGTTCACTGGTTATGAATGTTGTGGCCATCTATTCTTCTTGTAAACATTGTCAATAAAATGGCGGCGCTTTGGTCCCAGTACCGCCTCCCCCCCCCCCCCAAACCCCCGACCCCTGACCCCCAGCGACAGCGCCCCATGTATAACTATGCCCCGAAGCTGTGTTGCGGGGACGGCCCTCACTCCTTGCCGTAATTCGAACACTAAAGCGACAGTAGAAGCTTATGTTTAATACAACACAATGCTGCGGCGACCAAACAATTTATCGCCATCAAAACTGTTTTCCAAAAGCACTACAACTATGGTACAGAAATGCAATCCTATTCTTCCTCAACTAAACATGGACACCACCTACGCCCACACATCATCATTCAGCGGCAGAACAAGCGTATTACTGCACATATCAGCCTGGAAACACCGCGAGATTATATCGTGCCAACCTGTATCCACAGCAGTACAAGTTGCAACATACTGGAGCCACGTTGCCGACCTGTGTTATTAAAGTACAGCCTCCCTGCCTGTACGGTACCTTCCCCCTTCCCCCTCCCCCTCCGCCTGGCCCTGCCCCTCACCCTCCGCCTGCCCCTGGCCCTGCCCCTTCCCCCTTCTCCCTGCCCCTTCCCTTCCCCTCTCCCTCCCCCTTCCCCTACCCCTCCCTCCCCCTCCCCCTCCTCTCCTCTCCGCCTTCCCCTCCCCCTACCCCTCCCTCTCCGCCTTTCCGTCTCCCTCCCCCCTACCCCTGCCCCACCTGGCCCCCACAAACCTCCGTGAAACCACTGGCCACACAACCCCCCTTCAGAGGTACGTCAGGGCGCTTCAGGGCTTCCTAACTCGCTTGGCCATTGTCCACAAGGTTTCGTTGTGATGCTTCTTTGATCTCCCTCGCTTACTTCCCCGGATTCGTTTCTAAATATGTGCATTTAGATCGTCTTAATGACTTTATTTGAGATCCTGTAGCGATCCACTCCGTGTTTTAATGCTGTTGTTAGTATTGTTACTATTATTGTTATTATCATTTTCATTATCATTATTATTATGATTGTTGTTGTTGGTCGTGGTGTTCTTGGTGTTGTTTTGTTATTATTATCAGTGTTACTAATGTTATTGTTGTTGTTGTTATTATTATTATCATTATTATTTTCATCATTATTATTATTACAATTGTCCTCATTATCATTATCATCATTGCTATTCTTATTATTTTCTTATCATCATTATCATTATTAGTATTATCATTATTATCATTATCAATATTGATATAATCATTATTGTTATTATTTTTATTACAATCATCATTATCATAATGATTATTAATACCATTGGGATTATCATCATCATTACAATAACAATAATTGTTTAATCTTTGTTATCGTTTTCATTATCATTATTATAATTATTTTCATTATCTTTATCATCATCATTATTTTTATTACTATCATTATCATCATTATCAGTATTATAGTTGTTAATATCCGTATCGTAATGAATGTTATCATCATTATTATAATTGGTATCATTAGAAGTATCATTAGTAATATCATTATTACAATAATGGTTCTTAATATTATCATTATCAGTATCATTGTAGTTGTTGCTCTTATCATCTTTACTCTTATCATGAACATAACTATCAATATTATTTTCAATATCATCGTTTTTAAAAGATGAGAAATAGGATGCTCTCATAACAAAAAGAAAAAAAGGAAAAGAAAGAAAAAAATCTGCATATGTGTGCATGATCACCTGATTATGATATCTAATATACCGTTTCATGCCGAAGCAGGACGTACGGAAACATAACTGATAAACCAAGGGAAATACTGAAGACATGACAATTGCTTATATAATCAGATGAAAAGCTATTGTTTACGTATTAGAAATGTATGCAGAACACAAACATATTCCATCTTTTTCTCTCTCTATAGCTTGCTCTCTCTCCCCCTTTTCTCGTAATCTGTCCCGGACCTTTTTCCTATCTTCTCTGTTTCTCTTTCCTTTGTCTCTCTCTCTCTCGCTCTTTCCCTTCTTTCCTCTGTTTGTCTCTCTC
>BOPN01005144.1:45000-50000 GCA_017312705.2 Penaeus japonicus | reverse complement strand
ATCATTTTTACATATATTATATTCCATTTTAGATTTTGAAATGTTTATCTGGTTAATTTTAAGCTGTTGACACAAACGAGGGGATGTAATAAATGCTTGCGTGCTAGTTTTCCAAATTATTACAGGCTTGCCAATCCCCAAACCAGTGCTGCCAACCCCTGTAACAACAAAAGACTAGTGCATCACCTCCGGCCTAAGCTAAATTAAAACCAACCAAATTTCCATGCAAAATAACCAATTCCCACAACATCATCCGCTCAATCCGTCAGCATCCGGGCCCGACATCCACCTCATCCATCAAGCTGTGGAATTACCCACAATAATCCGCGCATGACTCAGCACTTCCAGCCCAGGGATCCCGCGTGTAATCTCCATCCTGCCGCGGCGCGTGATGGATTTGTTTATAGCCCGATCATCTTTACATGCAACATCTCTCTCTCTCTGTCTCTGTCTCTCTCTCTCTCTCTCTCTCTCTCTCTCTCTCTCTCTCTCTCTCTCTCTCTCTCTCTCTCTCTCTCTCTCTCTCCTCTCCTCCCCTCTCTCTCTCTCTCTCTCTCTCTCTCTCTCTCTCTCTCTCTCTCTCTCTCTCTCTCTCTCTCTCTCTCTCTCTCTCTCTCTCTCTCTCTCTCTCTCTCTCTCTCTCTCTCTCTCTCTCTCTCTCTCTCTCTCTCTCTCTCGCTCTCGCTCTCGCTCTCGCTCTCTCTCTCTCTCTCTCTCTCTCTCTCTCTCTCTCTCTCTCTCTCTCTCTCTCTCTCTCTCTCTCTCTCTCTCTCTCCGCCTCTCCTCTCTCTCTCTCTCTCTCTCTCTCTCTCTCTCTCTCTCTCTCTCTCTCTCTCTCTCTCTCTCTCTCTCTCTCTCTCTCTCTCTCTCTCTCTCTCTCTCTCTCTCTCTCTCTCTCTCTCTCTCTCTCTCTCTCTCTCTCGTTCTCTTTCTGCGGGAGAGTAAGAGGCAGAGGATGATATATTACCAGGCGGATGAATTGTGCGAAGAGAGGAAGCTGTCAGCCGAAAATGTTTGGCTTTTGAGAGGGAAAAATGTGAAACTTGTATTGTGTCATTTAATGGTTTCTCAATACTTTTGATGTATCTCTCGCTTTGGCTATCTCTCTCTCTCTCTCTTTCTCTTTCATTCTCTCTCTCTCTCTCTCTCTCTCTCTCTCTCTCTCTTTCATCTCTCTCTCTCATTCTCTCTCTCTTTCTCTTTCTCTTTCATTCTCTCTCTCATTCTCTCTCCCTCTCTCTCTCTCTCTTTCATTCTCTCTCTCTTTCTCTTTCTCTTTCATTCTCTCTCTCTCTCTCTCTCTCTCTTTCATTCTCTCTCTCATTCTCTCTCTCTCTTTTATTCTCTCTCTCTCTCTCTCTCTCTCTCTCTCTCTCTATCTCTCTCTCTCTCTTCCTCTCTCTTTCTCTCTCTTTCTTTCTTTCTCTCTTTCCCTCCCCCCTATCTCCCCTTGTCGCTGTCTCTTTTAATCTCTCCCTCTCCCATTTCACCCTATCTATTTTTCATGTCTTTCCCTGCTTGTCTATCATCATTCCCTCACTTCATATCATGTCAATAAATATTGCAAAAACAATAAAGCTGTTTATGAAATACAACAATGATTATAAAGGTTTTACATCAGATAGATATAACTAATACTAAAGCAACTGAAATTACAGGAAACTACATAAAATTAATTTGATTAAAATTTAAATATATAATAACTGTTCCAGGAATGACTTCTGTTTTAATGAGCAGGTCATTAATGATAATTAAAGATGATAAGAATATAAGCTAAAAAAGGTATGACAACAACACCTTTGCTGTCACAGTTATTATATCTTACAAAATGTGCTTTATTTTTACGATATCTACTGTAAACGATATATATATATATATATATATATATATATATATATATATATATATATATATATATATAATTTACCTCTATCTATTTTGAATCTTAAAAAATCTACTTTTCCTTTTTTACCTTAATTTACTTTCCCATCATCAAAATCTTCTTTTCCTTTTTTTTTTTTTTACACTTATTTACTTTCCCGTCATCAAAATCTACTTTTCCTTTTTTACATTAATATACTTTCCCACTATCAAAATATAATTTTCCTTTTTTTTACATGCATTTACTTTCCCATTATCAAATTCTTCTTTTCCTTTTTTTTACACTTATTTACTTTCCCGTCACCAAAATCTACTTTTCATTTTTTACATTAATGTACTTTCCCATTATCAAAATATACTTATCCTTTTTCTTTACATTCATTTATTTTTCCATTATCAGAATATACTTTTGTTTTTTTTTTACATTCATTTATTTTTCCATCATCAAAATCTACTTTTCTTTTCTTTTTTACATTAATTTACTTTCCCATCATCAAAATCTACTTTTCCTTTTTTTACATTATCAAAATCTACTTCCTTTTTTTACATTTATTTATCAAAATCTACTTTTCCTTTTTTACATCATCAAATTCTACTTTCCTTTTTTTACATTTATTTACTTTCCCATCATCAAAATATATATATATATTTTTACATTATCAAAATCTACTTTTCCTTTTTTACATTATCAAAATCTACTTTCCTTTTTTACATTATCAAAATCTACTTTCGTTTTTTACATCATCAAAATCTATTTTCCTTTTTGACATCATCAAAATCTACTTTCACATAGTCAAAGTTTCTCTTCCTGCTTTTTCCCCGCGTGCATAATTAAACATACTGAACATACCACGGTAGGAATGGTGAGGATTACATAATTGCAATGAGAACAGTGTTAGCGATAATGAAGCTTTTAACAACATTAATTGCAACGGCAGGTGCAGGATAAGTATAATGGTAGAAACATTTGAATTATAAAGAATTATGATATTAATGATGATGATGTCTATGCTGGTGATGAAGAGGATGATGATGATGATTATGATGATGGTGGTGGTGGTGATGATGATGATGATTATGAAGAGGATGACGATGATGACTATAATGATGGTGGTGATGATAATGATTATGATGGTGATGATGATGATGATGGTGGTGGTGGTGATGATGATTTTGATGGTAACGATGACGATAACGATAGTGACCATAACGATGACGATAATGATGATGATAATGACGAAAACAATGAAGATAATAATGACAACAGGATAGTTCTACTATTGATAATAATCATTAGAACCAAGAATCCCAAAGACAAAGAAAGATCAACAGAGACAGCTCACCCTGCAATAAACACGCCCGTTATCACTAAAAGATTAAATCAACTTCCATGGGCCTTTGCAATGACAGTCCCAGAGCAGCTGCAAGAATGATCTATAAAACACACACTAAAAACCGAGAGACGAACAACCTGCTCGGAAAACAAAGTTAGAAAATATGATAAAAAAAAAACAAAAATGAAAGAGGAAAAGAGCTGTCCCTCGTAATTGAAAAATGATTCAAATATGAAGAAACAAAGGAATATAGAAACAACCACAACGGGAATTCGACATGACAACGGTTAGGAATCTTCCAAAAGAGACTCAGAAACGACAAAAGGCGGGGAAAAAACGCTGATATTAAAGAGGGAGGTGAGAGTAGAACCAAATTCGATAGGCGGAACAAGATCTTTAAGGTGCAAATATATCTATATCTATATCTATCTATCTATCTATCTATTTATATATATGTGTGTGTGTGTATATGTGTGTGTGTGTGTGTATTTTTTCTTTCTTTTTTTTCTTTTTTCTTTTCATTCTATTTCTAGTGCCATCATTTCTTTTTACTTTGTTTTGTACTTTTTTTTTTTTTTTTTTTTTTTTTTTTACATAGAATTGACAAAGAAGAATCAGAAGTAAGAGATCCACCGTGGGGGGCGTTTTGAACACACGGGAAGAAAACAAGTAATGAAAACACTGAATGAATGATCAAGAGAAGTGGAAGCATTATGTAATAACGATCGGGAAGAAGAGAAGACGCTAAAGGAAAGAAGAAAGGGATGATAACAGTCATAGTAGCAGCAGTAGTAATGATAGTAATGCGTAATTTATCTCTAAATGAGATAATGAAGTAGAAGGCCTACAACGAATGGAAATGCAAATATTTGTGTATGAAATCCATTGCGATATGGTTGTTGCGTAATCAGACACTGTTCAGACGCTAGACACGTGCCTCGAATGGTATAAACCACTTTCTCTCTCTCTCTCATTCTCTCTCTCACTCTCTCTTTCATTCTCTCTCTCTCTCTCTCTCTCTCTCTCTTTCATGATCTCTCTCTCTCTCTCTCTCTCTCTCACTTTCATGATCTCTCTCTCTCTCGCTCTCTCTCTCACTCTTTCATGATTCTCTCTCTCTCTCTTTCATGATCTCTCTCTTTCTCTCCCTCGAATGGTATAACGCACTCGTATCAAAGACAAGAATGTCATGCCACTCACCTCTCCGCCAATTATGTAATAAAATGAAGTAAATAATTTCTGACAACAATCACAAAATTTCTTGACACAAATCGCCTGTTGCCAGCTGAACAAGAACAATGCGCCTAAGGTAATTCCGGTTGCAAAGAGCAATCAACCATGAACAAAATGAAGGTTGAATGAACAAGAATTAAGAACTGAAACTGTATCATGCACTAACCTAACACCAACAAACACCAATAATCACCATAACCCAAATGGAATCATGCAAGATAGTGCAACACTTGCATCGATGAAATCAGAAACAGAATGTCTCATCTTTTTAGCGTTAGGTTAGAATCCACAACGTCAAAATGATATTAGATCTGTGGGAAGTTTTAAAAAATAAACCAATTATATAAACCTGACACTGACTTGCAGAAACCGATGGCATCCACACACACGCGCGCGCAATAATGCAGATGTCTGTTTGCACTAACAGATCATAAGACATTATTATACTATCGAAACACAAGATTAAGAGCATGACTATCAATCAAAGCCCGTCATGAGAATGAAGAAGTAATAGTCCTATGCTACATGTCAATTCATAAAAAAAGCGGGAAA
>BOPN01005144.1:37500-42500 GCA_017312705.2 Penaeus japonicus | reverse complement strand
ATTGGCATGTGTCAATATGCGGATGTGTCAGCGTGGGTATGTTGTATGTTGGTGCGTGTGGTTTCCGTCTCATATCCTGGCAGTGTGGTCCTGGTTTTCTTTGTTTGGGAGTATTTTTTGTTTTGTTTTTTGTTATCATTGTAATTTGTTTTTATTTACATTTACTATATTTTTGCGTTATGTCATGTTTGTATGTGCGTTGTGACATGGTGCAAATATATGTGTCTTAGTTATACCTACTTTATATGGTTATATGTGTATCTGTGCCATTCGTACGGATAAATGTGTATTCAGAAAGGGTGTTAATATAGGGTGACTTAACCCTTTCACACCTAGAACTACAGTAACCAACCAGGCCATTACCATCACGACGGTCTGCCTCTCTGACAAACTGCATGTCCAGACGCGTTTTCTCTCCTTTCCTCTCCTCTCTCCTCCCTCCCATCTCCTCGGATTCCCCTTCCCCCTACCCCCTCCCCTCCCATCGCACATTCCCTTTACCCTTCCTCCTCCCTTCCCATCGCACTTTCCCCTCCTCTCCCCTCCCTTCCCATCGCACTTTCCCTTCACCCTTCCCCCCTCCCTTTTCCTCCTATCCCCCCCCCCCCATCCCACCTCCCCACCCCTCCACAAGGCAAGCGGTTTGAAGCTGACAGAGATGCAAATGATTACCAAGCAAATCTTTGATCACCTCTGTCATTCTCTTTCAAGATATCTAAAATGTTCATCTCTACGTATCTATGCAGATGTCAGTTTTCATATTCATATTCTGATTCGTTATATGCATATCCAGTTGTTCCCCCTTGCTTCTAAAGTATGGATGCGTGAGGTCGAACAGCATGAAGAGAGAGAGAGAGAGCGAGAGAGAGAGAGAGAGAGAGAGAGAGAGAGAGAGAGAGAGAGAGAGAGAGAGAGAGAGAGAGAGAGAGAGAGAGAGAGAGAGAGAGAGAGAGAGAGAGAGATAGATAGATAGATAGATAGATAGAGAGAGAGAGAGAGAGAGAGAGAGAGAGAGAGAGAAATATGATAATAGGAACTGGGTATCAAATCGGCAAACAGATTAACAATGACAAATCCATAGATAATTATATATAAGGATTTGCTGCATAAATATGTAGAAAGAGATGGAATGGAAAAAAAAGGTAAAGGATAGACATATAGAGAAAGAAAGAGATAAACAGAGTAGATTAAGAGATCGATAAATAGAAAAGACTAGTTCACTAAATATGTAAACATAGAAAGACAGTAAAATCGGAAGACACAGGCAGAGCGCGCTGTGCGATGCTCGGTGAAATCTTGTGAACTGAGAAACCTTGACAATATCTCTTTTCTGAATTACAACACATTTTATTTAACCTTTGTTCCTTAGTTAGTCATGCGCTGTTTTTATTAAAGAAATCGTTCACATCAATTTCGAGCCTTTATCATACTCTAAATCAGCTGATTCGGCTGTTGTTGTTTTTTCGGCCTATGGTGTCCACTCTAGAGGGATATTTTGTTCACGAGAATCAGCTGAGAGGTACCTGCCCCGCATGGCGAAATCATTCACCCAGATCGCCTTGGGCAAAATGGCTCAAGTGAAAGCAGGGCCAGATAGGTAAAGACCGAAGGACAGCCAAAACGAGAGATAGGCGAGCAACAACCAAAAGGACAGATTATTCCAGTGACATGTAAGAAAAGAGACAACCAAAACACAGATTATTCCAGAGACATGTAAAATGAAAGACAACCAAAACGAGATTTTTACCAGAGCGACAACCAAAAACGAAAGACAACCCGAGAAAAGCAAAAAACAAAAACAAAATGATAATTCAATCTAAAACGAAAGATGATTCCAGCGACATCTAAAACGAGAGACGACCCCGAGAGCCAACGACCTGGAGGAGACAACAAACAGAAAACGAGCGACAACCGAAAGCCAAACCCAAAAAACGAGAGCTGTTTCCACACACACCCAAAACGAGAGCTAAGCCGAGTGACAGTCAATTATGCTAAACAGACAAACACACTTGAACCAACAAGACACAAGACGGGCAGACTTCCCTATTCCTTTTCATCCTGAAGGAGCTGCCGAGTCAAAAGTGTGGGCGTGTTTACCTCCGAGCGCAGAGCCAGCAGGGTAATGAATCTCTCCCAATACCGAGGGCTTTAAAGGGTTCGAGTCTAAGTAAATGTTAAAGTAAATACGGCGCCGAGAGCGGGATCTGGTACCCTGGACGGTGTTCAATCGTGTTAAAGTCAAGTGTTTGCATACCGATTCCGCTGATGATTTCCCCTTGTGCGTGGAATTACTGCAGCTCCTAATGTAATGCGAAGTTCTGGGAGTGAGGAAGATAGGATAGAAGAGAGAGAGAGAGAGAGAGAGAGAGAGAGAGAGAGAGACGAAGAGAGAGAGAGGGAGAGACGAAGACCGAGAGAGGAGAGAGAGAGAGAAAGAGGAAGAGAAAGAGGAAGAGAGAGAGAGAGAGATAGACAGATATATAGTCAGAAAGAGAGAGAGAGAGAGAGAGAGAGAGAGAGAGAGAGAGAGAGAGAGAGAGAGAGAGAGAGAGAGAGAGGAGAGAGAGAGAGGAGAGAGAGAGAGAGAGAGAGAGAGAGAGAGAGAGAGAGAGAGAGAGAGAGAGAGAGAGAGAGAGAGAGAGAGAGAGAGAACGAGAAAAGGAGAGACGCCGTGAGATTTGAAAGCAAGGCTGAGTCAGGGAATCAAGCAGATCAGACCGAGAGCTTATACATTTGTTATTTCTGAGTTCCATCCCGGATTGGGATAGGATTTGAGCGGAACAAATAATAACAACATGACATGAAATGCAGGAAGAATAATCTCATATGCAAAGAGGCTTGCAACGTATATGTATATGTGTGCCTGAGTGTGTTTACCTGTACATGTATATATATATATATATATATATATATATATACATAGACATTTACAGAGAGAGAGAGGGAGAAATAGATAGATAGATAGAGAGAGATAGAGAGAGAAAGAGAGAGGGAGCGAGAGAGAGAGAGGGAGGGAGATATATATATATATATATATATATGTATATATATATGTATATATATATATATATATATATATATATATATATATATATATATATATATATATATATTCATATATATGTATATATATACATACATATATATATATATATATATATATATATATATATATATATATATATATATATATATATATATATATATATATATACATTTATATATATACATGTATATATATATATATATATATATATATATATATATATATATATATATATATATATATATATATATATATATATATATATATATATATATATATATATATATATATATATATATATATATTATATATATATCAAAGGGGAGCGGAAACGAAATCAAAAGCGGACAGGTGAACGGAACCGAAGCAGGTCAACCCAGGTCACGGGGTCGGGCAGTCTGTGAGGAGGGTGGCCGGCGTAAGGGTCTAAGTCTAAGAATCTAGGAAGCAAGAAGACTGTTAAGGTTGAAATTAGGAAGTCTATTAATGAGGGAGGATTCCATCAGTCTGCGGGCGTGGACATGGGCGGAAGGAAACGAAATGGATGTTGACCAGTCCATGCAGTGGCCCATGACCCATTGATGGTAGAAGAGAGCGTTGTTATCATTATAATCATATTTATCGTTATGATTATTAAAAGTATTATTATTTCTATCATTATTTTTTCCCTTTTTGCTAGTGTATTTTTCAATGTTTACTATTATTGTCTTCATAATTATTATTTCTGGTATTACTACTATATTACATGATATCATCATCGTTATCGTTGTCATTATGATTATCATAAATATAATCATTATCATAATAATCAACATTACCATTCATTTATCATCATCATTATTATTATCACCATTATCTTTTTATTCTTCTTATCATTACTATCATTATTATCCTCATTATCATAATAATCAACATTACCATTCATTTATCATCATCATTATTATCATTACCGTTATCTTTTAATCCTTCTTATCATTATTATCATTATTATCATCATTATCAGAATCATCAACATCATGAATATCTTTATCATTATCACGATTCATATCATCATTATCATTACTATTATCACCACTAATGATATCGTTATACTAATACTATTATTTTCATCATCATCATCGGGTCAGTTGAGGTCAAGCAAAGGTGTTCGCTTGACCTTGATTTGTTGATGTCAAGTTAACCGCAAATATCCTTCCCTTTTAGCTATGTTATTTGTGCGAATAATGGCGCTCATAATTTATCATATATGTTATGGTTACTGAGACATGATTGGTGTTAAGATCTTAATCCCATGATGCTGATTATGTTGCGTATTTTGAAATGGGGGTGGGGGGAGGAATCTAAGTAAAATTATATTTTCCAAACGTATTTTTTTTTTTTCATGTATTTTTTTTTTATTGAAATGAAAAAAATAACTCCACGAGCGATAGATTTATCTGTCTGAAAAAAATGAAACTTAGAGTTAAATGAATACACTGATAAAACGTGCGAATTTCCGTCACCGCAACATGATTTCCTCAAACCAATATGCAAATGACTTGTTGACTTCCATATCAACGCAAAAGGGTGAACCAACTCCGCGGTAAGACACACTCAGTTATCTATCTCTTTTTCTCTCTCTATCTTTTTTTTTTTTTAATCTCCGTAGCAATGCGATGTACTTATACTATTGTATTGTAAATATATAAATTCACTTATAAAAGGTCACTGGCTTAAATGTCCTGGGGTGTAATTCATGCAGTGATATAAATCAACAAGATAAAACACCTGTATGGATGGAAAAAACAAAACAAAAAAACAAAACTGGTTTATCCGTCGTCTGTATGAAAGAAAAGCAAAAAGAAAAGAAAGAAAAGGAAAAAAAAAAAAAAAATACAAACCCAAACCATTTAATTCGCAGCGTAAAAGTAAAAATCTCTCATCCGCTTCTGTTGTTAGATCTGAATCGTCTGTA
>BOPN01005144.1:5000-12500 GCA_017312705.2 Penaeus japonicus | reverse complement strand
AGGCAATGTCAGTTATTCCCCGGAAACGACTAAGGCAACGATACACATTCCCCGGAAGCGACTAAGACAATGGTACTCATTCCCCGGAAGCGACTAAGGCAGTGGTACTCATTCCCCGGAAGCGATTAAGGCAGTGGTACTCATTCCCCGGAAGCGATTAAGGCAGTGGTACTCATTCCCCGGAAGCGATTAAGGCAGTGGTACTCATTCCCCGGAAGCGATTAAGGCAATGGTACTCATTCCCCGCGACCAAGGAAATGGTACTCATTCCTGGAAGCCACCTGGGGTACGGTACATTCCTGGAAGAGACCAAGGCAATGGTACTCATTCCTCGGAAGCGACTAAGGCAATGTCACTAATCCTGGAAGATCTCAATAATAATGGTATTCATTCCTAGAAGCTGACTTAGAAATGGCACTTACTCACCGGAAGTTTAATTAATTCAATGGTACTCATTCCCCGAAAGCGATTAAGGCAGTGGTACTCAATCCCCGGAAGCGACTAATTCAATGGTACTCATTCCCCGGAAGCGATTAAGGCAATGGTACTCATTCCCCGAAAGCGACTTAGGCAACGGTACTCATTCCCCGGAAGCGACTAAGGCAACGGTACTCATTCCCCGAAAGCGATTAAGGCAGTGGTTCTCATTCCACGGAAGCGACTAATTCAATGCTACTCATTCCCCGGAAGCGATTAAGGCAATGGTACTCATTCCCCGAAACCGACTTAGGCAACGGTACTCATTCCCCGGAAGCGACTAAGGCAACGGTACTCATTCCCCGAAAGCGATTAAGGCAGTGGTACTCATTCCCCGGAAGCGACTAATTCAATGGTACTCATTCCCCGAAAGCGATTAAGGCAGTGGCAATTTCATTTCCTGAAGCCACTAATCCAATGGTACTCATTCCCCGGAAGCGATTAAGGCAATGGTACTCATTCCCCGAAAGCGACTAAGGCAGTGGTACTCATTCCCCGGAAGCGACTAATTCAATGGTACTCATTCCCCAAAAGCGATTAAGGCAGTGGTACTCATTCCCTGGAAGCTTAATTAATTCAATGGTACTCATTCCTGGAAGCTGACATTAAGGCAGTGGTACTATTCCTGGAAGCTTACTCAATTCAATGGTACTCTTTTTCCTGGAAGCGACATACCTGTACTATTCCCTGAAAGCGACTAAGGTAGTGGTACTATTCCCCGGAAGCTGATTAATTCAATGGTACTTTATTCCTTGGTTGACAGTGGTACTCATTCCTGGAAGACTAATTCAATGGTACTCATTCCCTGGAAGTGATTAAGGCAGTGGTACTCATTCCCCGGAAGCGACTAATTCAATGGTACTCATTCCCCCGAAGCTGATTAAGGCAGTGGTACTATTCCCTGGAAGTTTAATTAATTCAATGGTACTCATTCCCCTAAAGCCGCATTAAGGCAGTGGTACTCATTCCTCGGAAGTTTACTAATTCAATGGTACTCATCCTGGAAGAGATTAAGGCAGTGGTACTCATTCCCCGGAAGCGACTAATTCAATGGTACTCATTCCCCGGAAGCGATTAAGGCAATGGTACTCATTCCCCGAAAGCGACTTAGGCAACGGTACTCATTCCCCGGAAGCGACTAATTCAATGGTACTCATTCCCCGAAAGCGATTAAGGCAGTGGTACTCATTCCCCGGAAGCGACTAATTCAATGGTACTCATTCCCCGAAAGCGACTAAGGCAGTGTTACTCATTCCTCGGAAGTGACTAAGGCAACGGTACTCATTCCCCGGAAGCGACTAAGGCAACGGTACTCATTCCCCGAAAGCGACTAAGGCAGTGGTACTCATTCCTCGGAAGTGACTAAGGCAATGTCACTCAATCCCCGGAAGCAACTAAGGCAATGGTACTCATTCCCTGGAAGCGACCAAGGAAATGGTACTCATTCCCCGGAAGCGACCAAGGCAATGGTACTCATTCCCTGGAAGAGACCAAGGCAATGGTACTCATTCCTAGGAAGCGACTTAGGAAATGGTACTCATTCACCGGAAGCGACTAATTCAATGGTACTCATTCCCCGAAAGCGATTAAGGCAGTGGTACTCATTCCCCGGAAGCGACTAATTCAATGGTACTCATTCCCCGGAAGCGATTAAGGCAATGGTACTCATTCCCCGAAAGCGACTTAGGCAACGGTACTCATTCCCCGGAAGCGACTAAGGCAACGGTACTCATTCCCCGAAAGCGACTAAGGCAGTGGTACTCATTCCCCGAAAGCGATTAAGGCAGTGGTACTCATTCCCCGGAAGCGACTAATTCAATGGTACTCATTCCCCGGAAGCGATTAAGGCAATGGTACTCATTCCCCGAAAGCGACTAAGGCAGTGGTACTCATTCCCCGGAAGCGACTAATTCAATGGTACTCATTCCCCGAAAGCGATTAAGGCAGTGGTACTCATTCCCCGGAAGCGACTAATTCAATGGTACTCATTCCCCGAAAGCGATTAAGGCAGTGGTACTCATTCCCCGGAAGCGACTAATTCAATGGTACTCATTCCCCGGAAGCGATTAAGGCAATGGTACTCATTCCCCGAAAGCGACTAAGGCAGTGGTACTCATTCCCCGGAAGCGACTAATTCAATGGTACTCATTCCCCGAAAGCGATTAAGGCAGTGGTACTCATTCCCCGGAAGCGACTAATTCAATGGTACTCATTCCCCGGAAGCGATTAAGGCAGTGGTACTCATTCCCCGGAAGCGACTAATTCAATGGTACTCATTCCCCGAAAGCGATTAAGGCAGTGGTACTCATTCCCCGGAAGCGACTAATTCAATGGTACTCATTCCCCGAAAGCGATTAAGGCAGTGGTACTCATTCCCCGGAAGCGACTAATTCAATGGTACTCATCCCCCGAAAGCGATTAAGGCAGTGGTACTCATTCCCCGGAAGCGACTAATTCAATGGTACTCATTCCCCGGAAGCGATTAAGGCAATGGTACTCATTCCCCGAAAGCGACTTAGGCAACGGTACTCATTCCCCGGAAGCGACTAATTCAATGGTACTCATTCCCCGAAAGCGATTAAGGCAGTGGTACTCATTCCCCGGAAGCGACTAATTCAATGGTACTCATTCCCCGGAAGCGATTAAGGCAGTGGTACTCATTCCCCAGAAGCGACTAATTCAATGGTACTCATTCCACGAAAGCGACTAAGGCAGTGTTACTCATTCCTCGGAAGTGACTAAGGCAACGGTACTCATTCCCCGGAAGCGACTAAGGCAACGGTACTCATTCCCCGAAAGCGACTAAGGCAGTGGTACTCATTCCTCGGAAGTGACTAAGGCAACGGTACTCATTCCCCGGAAGCGACTAAGGCAACGGTACTCATTCCCCGAAAGCGATTAAGGCAGTGGTACTCATTCCCCGGAAGCGACTAATTCAATGGTACTCATTCCCCGGAAGCGATTAAGGCAGTGGTACTTATTCCCCGGAAGCTACTTAGGCAATGTCACTCATTCCCCGGAAGTGACTAATTCAATGGTACTCATTCCCCGGAAGCGACTAAGGCAATGGTATTCATTCCCCGGAAGCGACTAATTCAATGGTACTCATTCCCCTGAAGCGACTAAGGCAATGTCACTCATTCCCCGGAAGCGACTAGGGCAATGTCACTCATTCCCCGGAAGCGACTAATTCAATGGTACTCATTCCCCGGAAGCGATTAAGGCAATGGTACTCATTCCCCGTTAGTGACTAAGGCAATGGTACTCATTCCTCGGAAGCGACTAAGGCAATGTCACTCAATCCCCGGAAGCAACTAAGGCAATGGTACTCATTCCTCGGAAGCGACTAAGGCAATGTCACTCAATCCCCGGAAGCAACTAAGGCAATGGTACTCATTCCCTGGAAGCGACCAAGGAAATGGTACTCATTCCCCGGAAGCGACCAAGGCAATGGTACTCATTCCCTGGAAGAGACCAAGGCAATGGTACTCATTCCTAGGAAGCGACTTAGGAAATGGTACTCATTCACCGGAAGCGGCCAAGGCAATGGTACTCATTCCTCACCAGCGACTAAGGCAATGGTACTCATTCCCCGGAAGCGACTAAGGGAATGGTACTCATTCCCCGGTAGCGACCAATGCAATGGTACTCATTCCCTGGAAGCAACTAAGGGAATGGTACTCATTTTCTAAAAGCAGCAAAGGCAATGGTACTCATTCCCAGGAAGTGACTAAGGCAATAATACTCTTTCCCTGGAAGCGACCAATGCAATGGTACTAATTCCCTGGAAGCGACTAAGGCAACGGTACTCATTCCCCAGAAGCGACTAAGGCAACAGTACTCATTGCCCGGAAGCGACTAAGGGGATGGTACTCATTCTCAGTAAGCAACTAAGGCAATGGTACTCATTCCCTGGAAGCTACTAAGGTAATGGTACTCATTCTCCGGAAGCGTCTAAGACAATGGTACTCATTCCCCGTAAGCGACTAAGGCAATGGTAGTCATTACCCGGAAGCGTCTAAGACGATGGTACTCATTTCCTGGAAGTGACTAGGGCAATGGTACTCATTCCCCGGAAGCGACTAAGGCAATGGTACTTATTCCCCGGACGCGACTAAGGCAATGGTACTTATTCCCCTGACGCGACTAAGGCAATGGTAGTCATTACCCGGAAGCGTCTACGACCATGGTACTCATTCCCCGCAAGCGACTAAGGCAATGGTACTTATTCCCCAGACGCGACTAAGGCAATGGTACTTATTCCCCGGACGAGACTAAGACCATGGTACTCATTCCCTGCAAGCGACTAAGGTGATGGTACTTATTCCCCGCAAGCGACTAAGACCATGGTACTCATTCCCCGCAAGCGACTAAGGCAATGGTACTTATTCCCCGGACGCGACTAAGGCAATGGTACTCATTCCCTGGAAGCGATTAATGCAATGGAACTCAGTCCCCGGTAGCGACCAATGCAATGGTACTCATTCCTCAGAAGCGACTAAGGGAACTGTACTCATTCCCCAGAAGCAACTAAGGCAATGGTACTCATTCCCCGGTAGCGACCAATGCAATGGTACTCATTCCCCAGAAGCGACTAAGGGAACTGTACTCATTCCCCAGAAGCGATTAAAGCAACGGTACTCATTCCCCGGAAGCTACTAAGGCAATGGTAATCATTCACCGGAAGCGACCAAGGCAATGTCACTCATTCCCCGTAAGCGATTAAGGCATCAGCACTCATTCCCCAGAAGTGAGTAAGGCAATGGTACTCATTCCCCGGAAGTGACCAAAACAACGGTACTCATTCCCCGGAAGTGACTAAGGCAATGGTACTCATTTCATGGTAGCGACCAATGCAATGGTACTAATTCTCCAGAAGCGACTAAGGCAACGGTACTCATTCCCCGGAAGTGACTAAGGCAATGATACTCATTCCCAGTAAGCGACTAAGGCAATGATACTCATTTCCCGGAAGTGACTAAGGCAATGGCACTCATTCCCTGGAAGTGACTAAGGCAACGATACTCATTCCTTGGAAATGACTAAGGGAACGTTACTTATTCCCCGGAAGCGACTAAGACAATGGTACTTATTCCCGAGAAGTGACTAAGGCAATGGTACTCATTCCCTGGAAACGACCAAGGCAATGGTACTCATTCCCTGGAAACGACCAAGGTAATGGTACTCATTTCCTGGAAGCGACTAAGGCAATGATACTCATTCCCCAGAAGCGACTAAGGGAATGGTACTCATTTCCCGGAAGCAACTAAGGCAATGGTACTCATTCCCCGAAAGCGATTAAGGCAATGTCACTTATTCCCCGGAAGCGACCAAGGCAGTGGTGCTCATTCCCCAAAAGCGAGTAAGGGAATGGTACTCATTCCCGGGAAGCGACTAAGGCAATGTCATTCATTCCCCGGAAACGACCAAAGCAATGGTACTCATTCCCCGGAAGTGACTAAGACAATGGTTCTCATTCCCCGTAAGCGACTAAGGCAATGTCAGTCATTCCCTGGAAACGACTAAGGCAATGGTACTCATTCCCCGCAAGCGACTTAGGCAACGGTACTCATTCCCCGGAAGCGACTAAGGCAATGGTACTCATTCCCCGGAAGCGACTAAGGCAATGGTACTCATTCCCCGGAAGCGACTAAGGCAATGGTACTCATTCCCCGGAAGCGACTATGACAATATAACTCATTCCCCGGAAGAGACCAAGGCAGCGGCACTCATTCCCCGGAAGCGAAGGAATCCCTCGTTTAGCTGACGACTAAGATGTCTTTGGAAGAGAGACTGAAGATTGAACACGATGAGACTCAAGCTGTTATTTGGTGATGAACTTTTTACACATAGATTTTGTAAGTATTCTGAGAACAGAATCTGATTGGCTGACATTACTCAAGGAACTTTCATTCGGGAAATGGGAAATTGTCGGACTTTGTGAAGTTAGAAGGTTAGGGGGGGATAAATCTCAGGATATCAAATACGAATGATGAAAAGGATTCATTCTTTTGACTCTCTAACGCCCTCGAATGAATCTCGTGGAATTCTAGATTGTGGGCGAAAGAGTAGCTTCCAGAAGCATTAGAATCAAATGACCTCAAAACTGTTCAAGTGAACGGCCATGACAATAAACTGAGTCACTGATCGAACAATATTAGAATTTCCTGATCATCCCCGGGGAAATTGGAGGTTAAGGTAAAGAAAAAAGATGAAATGAGAAACTGAAAATTCAAATCCCTGAATTTATTAAAAATATAAAAGATGGCGAATATTAGAAAAAGAGAGAGAAAAAAGCCGGAGCTTGATCTCTATGCATCACAAATACATTTTTCGAATGAATAGATCGACAGGAAGTATCTATCCTGAATTAACTTTGAAATTTATATCATAATTGCAACTGGCGCGACACTGAGCAATATATGAGAGTTATTGATAAATTATAATATTAGTACCGATTGTAGGCCGGTTAGAAGTTGAATTAATTAAATCATAGTCTGAAAAAAAATTATATATATATGTATATATATATATATATATATATATATATATATATATATATATATATATATAATCAATTGCATAAATTTGACATACACAAAGTAAATATATGTAGCAAACAAACCATACAGTTACGTATTTTATAATAAATAGGAAATTATTAAACTAGTGGAAGACCTTCCAAACGAGGTATACAGTTCCAGTGACCAGCTACAGAATTGGAAACCCCTTTATAATTAGAGTAGAGGAAATAAAGAGTAAATGACATGACAAGAAGAAAAGTATTTAGAGAGGATGGCAATAGTAGTATAAAACTTATGATGCCGTTCTTTCAAACCAAATGTCTTAAAGATGTTAAACCTCCGAACGCGTGAATAAATAAATAAATACATAAGATAAATAAGATAAAAAATAAAGATAAAAATCATATAAAAGGATACAAAGAACCTGACCTGCTGACCTACATGTCTGCTGTCGATTACCTATAAGTTATTTACACAAAATATCACAGTTCACATCTTC
>BOPN01005143.1:90000-93077 GCA_017312705.2 Penaeus japonicus | reverse complement strand
TATATATATATACATATATACACATATATACACAAAAAAAATAAATAAATATATAACGCACACATTTCCTACTTTCTAAGTATTCCAGGGGCTCCACCATTTCTCGGGAGATGAAAACCATCCAAAATTTCTCCGTCCGGCCGACGGGGAAAGTTATAAACTTCAACGGAGTGAAACCTTAATCAGCTTGCAATATTGCATGATGACGCTATTCCTATCATTTAAAGGATTATTACCATTGCTGTTACCATGATTTATATCAATATACTGATGATAATATATTATGCTAATAAGAATCATCAATGTTAGCAGTTTTGTTTTTGTTAGATACAATTATCATTATCATGATTTATAATTACTGTCGTTATGTTTCATGATTATCATTATTTCTCTTGTGATCTATTATCACTATAATTATCATTATCACTGTTGTCATAATCATTATAATTTTTGTTGTTAATATTACAACTATTACTATCACTGTTATTATCATTATCATAACTATTTCTGTTATCATTATTAAAATTACTATTTCTGTAATTACCATCAATCTATCATTTTCTATCATTATCATCACTATTTCTATTATCATTATTATTATCATTACTATTTTGGCTCGATCATTACTATCTTTCAATTATTATCATCACTGTTGTTGTTGTTAACACCATTGTAATTATTGTTATTATCATTGGTACTATTATTATTTTTATTTTTGTTATTATTATTGTAACTATTATCATTACTATCAATATTGTTATCCTCATCATCCTCATCCTCATTATCATTATCATTATTATAATATTATTGTTATATTTCTATCATCATCCTCATTGGTTCCATTATCATTATTATAATTATCATTTTATTGTTATTGTTGCTGTTATCATTGTTGTTATCATTATTGGGATTTAACATTATTGTCATAATCACTGTTATCCTCATCTTTATTATCATCATTATTTTTATGATTATTACTATGATTACTACCATTCTTAGAATTATGATTATCTTTATGATGATGATGATTATTATTGCATTATCAATATCATTATTAATATCATCATCATTACTATTAGTAGTATTAGCATCATTATCATTAACATTATCTCTATCATTATTACTGTCATTATTATTATTATCATTACTACTACTATTATAGTCTATCAATTACTTACAAATCAAGCGATGACTCTACGCACAGCGACCTGTCTCACTGTTAATCTGTACGTTATACATTTAGGGAATATATATATATTCATAATGCGCTTGTAATGTGTTATGAATGGCTTGGGATTCGAGGGAAAGGCAACGAACAAAAACTCACGTTTACATCGACCGAGTATAGCATTATCAGCATGATAAGATAATGATAATGATGATATTTAATGATAAAGATATTGGTAGCTATCATACTATGATTACCATTACCATTATCATTACTTGTTGTTATTAGTGATAGTATATTTTAAGATATTTTGGAAAAGAGGAGCTTCATTTCTCCCCTTCCAATATGCCTTAAGATTCCATCATCTTCCTTAAGATTCTATTCAATTGTGTAAGATTCATCATCTTTCAATCTTTACATCCCTCAGACATTATCGCTCTTCCTCTACCTCTTCCCACCGTTTGTTTCTCTCTACATCTTCCTCCATCCCTCCACCTATCTCTTTTTTTTTTCAACCTCCCTTTCCCTCCCTCCCTCCCTCTCTTCCTCTCCCTCCCCCCCTCCCTCCCTCCCTCCCCCCCCCTCCCTCCCTCCCTCCCTCTCCCCCCTCCCCCCCCCCCCTCCCTCCCTCCCCCTCCCTCCCTCCCTCCCACCGTCCCCCCCTCTCTCTCCCTCTCCCCCCTTCTCCCTCCCTACCTCCCTCTCCCTCCCTCTCCCTCTCCCCCTCTCCCCCTTTTCCCTCCCTCCCCCCGTCCCTCCCAGTCCCCGTCTACCCTCTCTCAGCCAAGGGAAGAAAACGCGTGTATATAAATTTGTGATCGACTCGACTCGGATAAATTAACCAGGTCTGGAAGCGGCGACGAGTGGAGGGGGCGGGGTGCGGGGGTGGGGGTGGGGGGAGGTGTGGAGAGGGAGGTAGGAGGAAGGGGTTGGAAGGTGGGAGTGTGGAGGGGGAGGAAGAAGAGGATAGGGATGATGATGATGATGAGGAGGAGGAGGAGGAAAAGGATAAAAAGTAGCAGCAACAATAGTAGTAGTAGCAGTAGGTGGAGGACGAGGAGGATGGAGAAGAGAAGCAAAAGAAGAACAGAAGAAGAAGAACAAATACAAAGGAAGAACAACAACAGCCACAAATGGAGTAGAGGAAGAATATAATAGAAGAAGAAGAAAAAGAGAAAGAAGAAAAAGAAGAAGAAGAAGGAGTAGGAGTAGGAAGATGAGAGGAATATGAGGGAGGCGTATGGAGAGAAGGAGGGAAGGTCCGGGGTTAAGGAAGGGGGTGGGGAGGAGTGGGGAGGGGGAGGGGGGAGGGGAGGAGGAGGGGGGAACCGAACCGCGAAGATCTCGGTCCGATAACCGTCAATTTACGAGCGTCCTGAAATTGAGTCGGTAATTACTTGTTGCTTGTTATGAGGGTAGTTATTCACAAGCTGCTGCGCTTTCATCGGAATATGGATTTTGCAGGTAGGGGGAGGGAGAGGGGGGGAAGGGGCGAGGGGGAGGGGTTGCGAGGGCGGGGGAGGGGAGTGGGTGGTGTATGAGTGGCAGGGAAGGGAGGGCAGAGGGAAGGAAGGGGAGGAGGGGTGGGGGGAAGGCAGTGAGGATGGGGAAGACAGGAGAGAAGAGGGAGTGGCAAAGGCAGGAAAGGGGAAGAAAGGGGAGGGAGGGGGAGGGAGGGGAGATGAGGGGGTTGTGTAAGCATGGGATGGGAAGAAAGGGGAGAAGACGGGAGAAGAAAGGTAGGGAAGGGTATGAAAGAAGAGGGAGTGGCAAAGGCAGGAAAGGGGAAGAAAGGGGAGGAAGGGGGAGGGAGGAGGGAGGAGGGGTTGGGGAAGGAAGGGGAGGGAAGAAAGGGAAGAAGAGGGATAGAAAAAAGTAGGGAAGAAAGGGGAGGAAGGGGGAGAGAAGA
>BOPN01005143.1:72500-75000 GCA_017312705.2 Penaeus japonicus | reverse complement strand
TCCACAAAGAACGTGCTGAATACTTGGCTTTTTTAACTGTTAGCATAAGAAATACCCGAACCTATTGGACATATATTGATTTAATTATATATTTGTAAGAAAGAGGAAAGTGCTAGAACAAAATATTTATATCAGGCACGTTTTTCGATCGATTTAATTAAACCTCAACCAAAATCGAACGTATACATTCGGCTTGGCACTTTTACAAAATACTGACACTACATATACACACACCATATATCCTTGCAATAACGACTAGGTTTTCGAGAGAATAGGTAATCGGAAATTCCACGTTCCATGATATGCGAAGAGTAAATAGTTTTTGAAGGAATATATATTTTTTTATCCTTACAAATATTGGCACAGGCTTTCAAGCATCGCTCCCTCCAGACGCCGAAACAATAAACAACTTGAATTCATATCGCATAACTGTCTCGGAATGGAGGAGGGTTTTGGGAGGGGCATAATTTAGTATAATCAAGTCTGTGAAACAAAAGCAGTGTTTTGTACAATTATCCTACACTTGTTCCTTTGATCTTTGCAATGCTTTTCAAGAGTACAAATTATATGATCAAGGAATATAATAAGCTGTTTACTTTAGTTTCATTACTTTCTTCTTTATACATTGTTAAATTCTACGGTGTATTTCTTAGTTGCTATTACAAAATATCATTAGCTGCATACACGAGTTATAAGATCCATGAAATATATATGTTACATTGATGTAGCATCTCAAGATTGAGTTGTTCAGAGGCTCTTAACATTCAAAATAATAGTGCAAAATATGAAGAAAAGTAACATATTGATGATCGCGATTATGTGACCCGGAATTAAGTCAGTCCCTTGATCCTTCTCTGTTAAATAGGATACTTTACAATACCGAGTGGATTCCTGCACGCATGATTATTATCCTGACATGAGGGCAATATGCTGCGGACACGATGCCAAACCATGATAGAAACGTAAAACAATTACTGACGCTCGTTTTTCACCTGCCGTGACCCGAAGATACGACCCTGAGATAGCGGTTGTCGAGGCGGTGTTTTGGCGCGCAGGAACAAGCGTGAGGGCGGGGCGAGGCGGGGCGGACCCTCCCACTTAGGCCGCCCCCGCAACACAGTCAGATTTATGGTCGAGATCAACCGATAATCTTATTTGTTCTACCTGTTATTTGTTATTTCGAGGATGTGCGGTACTTCTTTATCTTTGTTTATTTATCGGAAGGGGGTTTCTTTTTCGAGATGGTAAATAGAGATGTAAATGTTTTATGAGTTTCGTTTTTTTGGCTCGTTATTATTGTAACGAGATCATTATGTGGTTCCGAGTGTTTAAGTCTTTCAGATGCTTGAAGCCTTTGGGAGACAGCATGTAGTTTGCGATCCTGGCGTCTGTGCGTCATTAGAAAAATAGCGTCCATTTATACCAAGAGATACCATTAAGCTGCAAGGACGTAATATGTTAGGCAACCCTGTCCGGGTAAATATTGCAGGTTTTTTCAAGGCGAGATCTGAAACTCGCTCAGGTTACGAAAAACTATGAATTTATTGGTCGTATTTTGTTTTTAACGTGCATAAGAGGGAAAAAATCCTTATCGACTTCTCCACCCTTGACGTTACACCATCCACCTATGCCACCATCCACACAGCCTTATTTTAGAGCATTCTCCACGCAGAAGGAACATCCTACTCTTACAAACACCCACATCGCTGTTCACTGCCAACCCCGTTTCACTATTCACAATAGAAATGAAACGATTCGGATTATACGTACCCAGATACTTCGAATTTCAACCCAAGACCTCCAATACTCTGTGTTAAAATACCAACCATATTATTCCTACCCGTAATTATCAAACTCCTTGTCTATGTGAGTTGATAGCTCATCTTCTCCTTTTATTCCATTGTTTTAGTTTGCAGAAGACCCTCCGCCGATGATTGATAAATGTGTTGATGGATGAAGCCTTTCGGAATCAACCTGAATTTTTAATGGATTATAATGGGCAATTTATCATCGTTTGACGCCGGCTGGATTCTTATGTGTCTGGCTTGTCTCCTGTTCTTCAGTGCGTTTTTGCTCTTTGGTTTATGCTCTGTGCCTCTTCCGCTCTTGGTCTCGTTTACATGCATATTCCCCCATCCTCTCACCCCGTCTGTCTGTACATGTGACTGTTCCTCTTTCTATTCTGTCTAATTATCTGCCATGTCTGATTCTATCTATCTGTTTCGGTTTTCCTCTGTCTTAGTTCTATTGCCAACCTTCCCTTTCGACTTAATTATCATTAATATATATATATATATATATATATATATATATATATATATATATATATATATATATATATATATATGTATGTATGTATGTATATTCATATATATACGTATACACACGTATGATAAATATATATATATATATATATATATATATATATACATACATATGTATATATATTTATATATGCATATATATAAATATATATATATATATATATGTATATATATCT
>BOPN01005143.1:37500-40000 GCA_017312705.2 Penaeus japonicus | reverse complement strand
ATATACTATTAGATACTTTATATTGCAATGAGATTTAGATGCACTTGACTCACCAGCATTGAATGTAAACACGAAAAAAAAAATATATATATATATGATGAGAAGCCATAAAAAAAGTAATGGAAAATGGAAACCTCAGCAAAACAAATGAAAAAAACACAAGTAAATAAAGTGATCACTTAAGCTGTCTTTGTTGCCTTCGACCACAAGAGCAATAAACAGCCCAGCCGAGATGGTCGCTCCCTCGACCTTTGAACTGTCGATGATTTTCTTGTATACTTCGAGACATCTTTAGGAAAGAATTTTTTGAGATGGATCAGTCTATTTGTTCATCTGTCTATGTGAGTGAGTGAGAGAGAGAGAGAGAGAGAGAGAGAAAGAGAAAGAGAAAGAGAGAGAGAGAGAGAGAGAGAGAGAG
Organism: Penaeus japonicus; assembly: GCA_017312705.2. NCBI lineage: Eukaryota > Metazoa > Arthropoda > Malacostraca > Decapoda > Penaeidae > Penaeus > Penaeus japonicus. The sequence continues at coordinate 39,582 of BOPN01005143.1, read as the reverse complement.
AGAGAGAGAGAGAGAGAGAGAGAGAGAGAGAGAGAGAGAGAGAGAGAGAGAGAGAGAGAGAGAGAGAGATGAATATGTGTATGCGTGAGTTTATATCATGTAAACTGATACTGAATACAGACATAGAAAAGAAAGACAAATAGGTACTGATGCAACGTGTAGATATGCACGTAGATAAGTGGCACAGAGATGAAGAGATTGGTGGAAAGAGCGAGCGAGAGATAATCATGCAGATAGAATCAGACAGAAGGAGAGAGAGAGAGAGAGAGAGAGAGAGAGAGAGAGAGAGAGAGAGAGAGAGAGAGAGAGAGAGAGAGAGAGAGAGAGAGAGAGAGAGAGAGAGAGAGAGAGAGAGAGAGAGAGAGAGAGAGAGAGAGAGAGAGAGAGAGAGAGAGAGAGAGAGAGAGAGAGAGATGAATATGTGTATGCGTGAGTTTATATCATGTAAACTGATACTGAATACAGACATAGAAAAGAAAGACAAACAGGTACTAATGCAACGTGTAGATATGCACGTAGATAAGTGGCACAGAGATGAAGAGATTGGTGGAAAGAGCGAGCGAGAGATAATCATGCAGATAGAGTCAGACAGAGGGAGAGAGAGAGAGAGAGAGAGAGAGAGAGAGAGAGAGAGAGAGAGAGAGAGAGAGAGAGAGAGAGAGAGAGAGAGAGAGAGAGAGAGAGAGAAGAGAGAGAGAGAGAGAGAGAGAGAGAGAGAGAGAGAGAGAGAGAGAGAGAGAGAGAGAGAGAGAGAGAGAGAGAGAGAGAGAGAGAGAGAGAGAGAGAGAGAGAGAGAGAGAGAGAGAGAGAGAGAGAGAGAGAGAGAGAGTGAGAGAGAAAGTGAGAGTGTGTGAGTGAGTGAGTGAATGGGTGAGGGTGAGTGTGTGTGTGTGTGTGTGTGTATGTGAGAGAGAGAGAGAGAGAGAGAGAGAGAGAGAGAGAGAGCAAGAGGTCCCTGACACACATGCATAATAATGTACTGGATGATTTGCTCTTGCCTGTCTGTGTCTTTCTCAATTCAAGCTTCTTTGCGTGATGTTGCAGTGTCTACTTGTGTCATTTGCTATATTTGTTTTATCTTATTGATCATTGCATATCTTGCAACCTGTTCTCTCTCGCTAAGGATTCTTTCATTATCTCACGGTGATATCTCACGTGATAAGTTTTTTTAATGATGTTGTTAACAATAATGATAATAATAGTGATAATTATAATGATAATTGTATTGTTAATAGTGATCATAATAGTAATGATAATAATGTTAACGATAAGGATAATGGTAATGATATTATGATAATGATAATACCAATGATGGTAATGATAATAACAATAATGATGGTAATAATGATAGCGATAATAATGATAATCATGATAAACATTATTCTTACTAGAGCAATGATAATAATGACAATAACAATAATTATAATGATAGTTATAACAACAAGAGCAAGAAGAAAAACAAGAGCAAAAACGAGAAGAAGAAGAAGAAGAAGAAGAAGAACGAGAACGAGAAGAAAAAGAATAAGAATAAGAGGAAGAACGAGAACGAGAAAAAAGAAGAAGAAGAAGAGGAAGAACGAGAACGAGAGGAAAAAGAAGAAGAAGAGGAAGAAGAGTAAGAGGAAGATGAAAAAGAGGAAGACACTGTCCATGCTGCTTTCTTCCCCGTCCTCCGCCACAAAGCTTCCTCTGTGTCTGTATCCTAAAGGTTTTTCTTTGCTCCTTCTGCATGTTTTTATTTCCTTTTTTCTCTCATCAGTCAACTTCACTTCCTCTTTCGTTTCTTCTCCTGCTTTCTTGTTCGCCCTTATCTTTCGCCTTCTTGTTCTTCTCTTGTTCCTTTTTACTCCTGTTCCTTCTCTTTCTCATCTGTTTCTTTGGTCTCTTCTTTCTCATTCTTACTCTTCCTCCCTCTTCCTTCTCCTTTTTCCTCTTCTTCTTTTTGACTTCTCCTCCTACTCCTCCTCTCCCTTTTTATTTCTCCTCCCACCTCCTGATATTCGTCTCTTCCTCCTCTTCTCCCTCTCCTCGTTCTCCTCGTCTTCCTCCTTCTACTCGTTCGTCCTTCCTTTGTCTCTCTTC
>BOPN01005142.1:85000-92500 GCA_017312705.2 Penaeus japonicus | reverse complement strand
TCTATACATTCTAGGTGGATAAATCATATAATATTTCAATTTACTTTCTCCTTCAAAGTTCTTTTGTTCCTTCTTCACAGCCTGACCTCTATATTCTTCTAGAATTAATGTTAACATCAACATACCTCATTAACAATATATTTCCAAGGATATATTCACTGGTTGCATTCACAATTATTGTACAAATCTCTCTTTAGTTTTTCCAAAAGGATATTTTTGTCAGCATAAACAGAGGATTGAGAGTTGCCAGGTCTTAAAATATACAAAGTAAACATTTTAATTCCAGAAAATACTGAAATGTGAAATAATTTGCCACATAGCTAGTAAAAGTTTAAGCCAATCTAAATATGTACATGTATGTGTATAACTGCAAATATGAATGTGAATGTGAATGTGAATGTGAATGTGAATGTATGCATATATGCATGGGAATATAAGCATGAGTACGAGTACGAGTATGAGTAGAGTGTGAGTATGAGTATGAGTATGAGTATGAGTATGAGTATGAGTATGAGTATGAGTATGAGTATGAGTATGAGTATGAGTATGAGTATGAGTGTGAGTGTGAGTGTGAGTGTGAGTGTGAGTGTGAGTGTGTGTGAGTGTGAGTGTGAGTGTGAGTGTGTGAGTGTGAGTCTGAGTGTGAGTATGAGTATGAGTGTGAGAATGTGAGTGTGAATGTGAATGTGAATGTGAATGTGAATGTGAGTGTGAGTGTGAGTGAGAGTGTGAAAGTGAGTGTGAGATGTGAAAGTGAGTGAGTGGGTGTAAGCACAATTCCACAAGCATGTGAGTAGGGAGGGAAGCGATTCAAGTACGTGCAAGTGTATGGTCAGTGTCTGTGTCTTTGACTTTGTAATTACTATCACTAGGCTGACTACTTTTTAACACATAATTAACAAAATATAGTAATAATAATAATGATAAATAAATAAATAAATAATAAAAATAATAAAACCCAATTCCAATAAAGGAGTCTGTGCAATCTGAACAAAAAATAATCACTTTTGTACTTTTACATGAAATTAAGAAAAACATTATTTTGTGCTGATCCGTCTTAGCAATAATTTTGCTTGGGGAGAGGAGGGTGGGTGGGTGGGTGTGTGCATATGGGTGGGTGGGTGGGTGGGTGAGTGTTTGCGTGTGTGGGGGTGGGGTGGAATTATTAGGAATCGTTGCTAGTTAGCAATAGGGACAGAAAATAATCATAATGATAATAGTAATAATGATACCAAGAACATAATTATGATGATGATAATATAGATAAAAATTATAAATGTAATGATAGTGATAATAATGATGATGATAATAATGAGAGAGAGAGAGAGAGAGAGAGAGAGAGAGAGAGAGAGAGAGAGAGAGAGAGAGAGAGAGAGAGAGAGAGAGAGAGAGAGAGAGAGAGAGAGAGAGAGAGAGAAAGAGAGAGAGAGAGAGAGAGAGAGAGAGAGAGAGAGAGTGAGTGAGTGAGTGAGTGAGTGAGTGAGTGAGTGAGTGAGTGAGTGAGTGAGTGAGTGAGTGAGTGAGTGAGTGAGTGAGTGAGAGAGTGAGTGAGTGAGACAAAGTGGGAAGGGAAAGGAGGAAGGAACAGAGATGGAGAATAGGGGCCGGCATATGGAATTGCACTTTGTCCTAAAATTGTTATTGAATTCATTAATGAACACTGTACTCTATTTTCTAACATCACTTTATTCAATGTTCCATATTACAAAAAAATACAATCATAAAAATAAAGAATATCAATTCACTCTCCATGCTGTGTTGCACATCTACTTTCATTTCAATACAAAAAAAAATCATGTATCTCACTTTAATCTTTCGAGCTCACATCTTTTTATATAACTTAGATCATAAATTATTACCATGGAGTAAACAATATCTCCCTTTTTACACCAATACCATGAGAAAACAGTTACTGATATCTGCAATGACCACACTCAATACAGCCTTTAACAAGGTTTCTTCTAAGTGTATGAAAAGGATATTAATATCACTGGTTAAATATACATAATCTCATTTCAGGGGAACTTTAATGATACTGGGACAAAATCTTGTTGGATTTTTATCGATAAGTCTGGAGTTACAAATAATACTTGATTTTTTTCTCTCAAAAAAAGGAGTAAAAGATTAACATTACAAACAAATGAAAGCTTTTGATTATGAAGCATAACAGGTAAAGATTAAATTTTTAAAATGCCTTTTACAAGACTTTTATTACTCTTCATTTTTTTTCTTCATCTCACTTCCAATTTTCCATCTTAGCAGATTATTCTTTTGAAAATTGTTTCCATTCCAAAGTTCACATCTAAATGGAACTTACTTTACTATAATTACAATATTCTGCTTGAGAAATCTTCTTGGCACCGGAGTAATATCAAAGATATATTTTTGTTGCTTCTTTTGTAAAAGCATGATGGCCCTTCAAGTTGAGTGATATCACAGTCACACCGCTTAATCCCAAAGCTGACAATCTCCTGCAAACATGGCTTCTTTGTTTTACCTTCAAGACACATTAAATCCTGTATAACAGAATCTGTCAGATGGGATTTAGACCAAATTACTGTGAATCATATTATAAAAGATGATAACACAAACTGTATATAAACTTTTTTTTATTTTTTACATTAATCCACTTGCCAGTAGGAGTCTTCCAAAACCATGTCTTAGACTCTTTATACAAATGTTTCATTGTACAAAAAGTGTGTGTCCAGCACTTGCAAGCTTCTTAAGGAGTAGTTGGTTTGCCACAAGTCAGCCTCCATCATCTCAATTCAAAGTTAAGCGTAATGTGCGAAGTATTAGGTAGCAGAGCACCAGGAAGGTCCTTATCTCTAGGCTCAGGTAAAAACACACCATGGCAGTTCTTATCAACTTCTAAGAGCAAAACACAGCCTCTTTCTACCCAAAATAAAAGTTGTACTCATCTTTCCAACACTTGGAAAGAAGACCTCTGTGGAAAAATAATATTCCTTATCAAATACTGACAGCAAATGCTGTCCCAAGCTGTTCATCCTAAATCAAAGAAAAATTTCAAAATCCGTCTACAGCTTTAATTAGTTGGGTGAATTTGGTTAAAAAGTTTCTTTTAACACCCTTGATAAAATTCTCAATAACTGAAAACATGTCTGACTTTTCTGAGTAAGTCACCAGAATTGCATGGCTAACCTATAAAACTGAAAATCTATATTATCAAATGTTTAGTTTTCATAACCTATCTACTACATATATTAGCTGCACTTGAACCTTATCCTAGCTTCAAGACCTACTTATATTTTGAAGGTCTTTCCAAAATGGACAGCTAGTGGCCATCTCTATGATGGAGACAAAAACTCATTATCTGCACAATATATGGCTACTGTTTACATGGACAGCAACTTCAAATACGTATCATAAAATAAATCACCCTAGGTTCCATCTTGGGCTTACGGAAATAATGGCTTAACATGCACATGCCATGAGCGTGCTCATACCATTTCTATACAGTTGATCATCTTCATATGCTTTGTATATATCGAGTAGAAAGCCTCAAATGGAATAAACGGAAATCTTGATATCGGTATCTTTATATACATCAGTAAGAATCTCACGGACTCGGTCCCAAACTAGACCATCAAGTCCACATCCGATGCGAGGCATAGCAATGGCAGCAACATTATGCTGAAGAGCATGGCGTTTCATCGCTTGTAGAGAGGACCGAAGACTTAGATATGTAGGCTTGTGCCAATATCGTTCCTGAAAATAAAAAGATGATGGCATGAAATATTGGCTTTACCATCTCAACACTTGATAAGTGAACTTAAGAAATAAAACATAGCTGAAGCAATAAAAAGCATGTTGTTAATCTCATAAAACACATTCTAATGTTTATTTTGATGAATAAATAGTAAAAAGACAATGTTACCAAAAGACAACTACACTGTATGTTACAAAAGAGTATGGTGTGGGGAGGGGGTATTTGTGAGATTTCAAACTTACTCATTCACAAGAAAAATTAAAAAAGAGATGAGGATCATGAGGGGCCTCCATGGAGCATGATTAAATGAAGCTGATTTAGTAGGTATGGCTATAGCAAACTCTGCCGGACAGTACTAGAAATATTTGTAGACACACCATACTTCCCATTCGTAATGGAGACGAGACAGGACGGGACAGGATAAGAAGAAAAAAAAAAAGGAAGGGGGTATCAAAGACTGTGGCAAACAGGACTGACACTTCTAGCCTAGTTCTGCCACAATCAAGGTGAATAGGACTTTTAGGGTAAAGTGTACTCAAATATTTTATATTCTAAGAATAAATATATTTTTACGCATCAACCCCTACAATCTAGGTGGTATTGCTTGATAGCACATTGAAATATTCCAAATATAACTACAGAAAATAGAGAATCAGCTGTATTCTACAACATTTTCTGCATGGTGTGGCAATGTTATGTCCATGTTGTGTCAATGTCATGTTCACGTCACTAAAGTGGTATTCTAGACCGCAAAAGTGTGGCACATCTGCATCAGCTGCTTCAGGTTCACCAACCGTTCCAAAGTTAATATATTTCAGATGAATGACAGTGTCCAAATGACAAATTCATAAGAGAAACTACAGTCATAGCTAGCACTAACAAAAGATAGTTCAATTTTGGTATGAATCAGTTGTTGCGCTTGTTCCTTGTTAAAGAATTGACAACCATTTTATAAACGAACGGTTGATAATTTACTTTATGCTCCATCAAAACAAATAGTATGAGAGGGATCGAGTATTCATGTATAGATATTGTACATATAAGTATCTTTAATATATCATACATATAGATTTCATGTATACATATTTCATATAAATATATATCATAACTTTATGTTCCTGACTACTGCTATTATTAATTTAAATTCATTCTCTTTTGAAAAATCCGCTAAAAGGTAAACAACCTCAAAATCAGCTGAGAATCCATGTTTTCCTAAAATGATTTGTAATCCAAGTCTAGGACAATAAATATATCCAATATAGATATCACTTTCCAAATGTGGTATGGTCATATACAGTATGGGTAACAAAGATTACACAAAAAATATGCATTTTTTCGCCTATGTAACTACCATGATACGGCCCGCCCCATGTCATGGAGTTTCCAAAATTGTTCCAATACTTTCCACGACTTTGCCACACCTTTGCTATCGTTTTGACACGAACACCCGCTTCTAGAATACCATTCGCGGCATGTTCATGTCATGTACTTAGTGCACTTGGGACTTACAATTCAGCAGTATATCACATCACCTGTCACAAATGGGTTAAAGATAAAATCATTCTTAAGAAGGGGAAAAGAGGAGGAGTAGAAGGCATAACATCCAACACAAACATATAAAATTCAATCAAATTTCATTAAATGTTCATACCTTAGTGACTAAGTAATAGATAAATCTCTGACCATGTTTCAGGACGGCAACTTCTCCTGGTTTGCGACACTGATCACTTAACTCCTGAACACGTCCAAACTTTGCCTGGAAAGATACAGATCACTTAGTCATCTACCATAATTAATTGATTTATGGCCAGCAGACCAGGTGATCATGTGCACAGATCAGGCAAATTGCCCGAGGCGTTAGACCTGTGCACTTGAAATACCCCAGTGTTAATACCAGGCAGAGCCAAAACCACCCTATCATCATCAGGTTAAAGTAAACTTCTTCAAGAGACTATATAAATCATATCATTTTTATCTAATGATATCCTAAAAAAATGGCTAGATGTCCTAAATCTTTTCCAACTCAATGTTAACAAGAAATGTTGAGACATATTTATTTTTTCTAAGACTAGAATACGAAGAAATTACATATAAAATGTTTGAACATGAATCTAGAGCCAGTCAGTTGGAAAATATAATCAAATAATACTATCAGGGGCCACCTAATATAATCAATGCTATTCTTATGATCATACCCTCCACATGTGATGTTTTATCTTTTTATATAGATGATTCCACAAGCACTAAGGTCACCAAGGAAACAATTGGTAAGACCACCTGACCTTACCTGTTTACCCCATTCTTTGAATTTTTGTGAAAAAAAGTTATTTACATAACTTTCTTTATTATCACTATTGTTATCAACATTATTATTAATATTATTATCATTGTAACAATGATTACAGTGATTAACCCTATGACGACGGTTGCGTCACACCCGTGTGACACAGCCAAACTCCCGATGCCGGGGCGTCATGCCAGTGTGACGATTTCAATGCAATATTGCAATCGCCTGGCATAGGGGTCTTCGCGTAGCGAGTGCCCCGTCGGGAAAGGGTTAAGCAACAATAATAATAAAAATCAATTTCTTTTATTATAGAATTATCCACTTTAGGAACAATCAATTTGAAAAAAAAAAAAAAAAAAAATAAAAAAAATCACTATGGACAGCTCATGTATACATGCACTCTCAGAGTCAACAGGTTAATGAATGCAAGAAAAGATTTTAAATGACAGTGTGAAGATAATAATAATCATAGGCAAAACATGAACATTCAATGATCACACATGCACTCCATGAACATAATTCAAATAATATAATTCCATATCATATACACTACAGGAGAGAAAAAGCATAAGTACTTGCCTTGAAAAGAGTTGCAATGCCCTTCCCCATCCGAATATCCTGGGAGATACAATGGGCTAGTGAGGCTGTATCTGGACACGTAAACAAGTCTCCTCGTACTTCCGTGATGGCAAATCCTTCACTCCGTACATGGTTGCCTTTTGATTTTTTAATATCACCATTCACATCCTGTGGAAGGAAGGAAAGATTCAGTTATGTACATTAGTAGCTCACAGCCTACTAGTTTGAAGACTTAAAAGTACACAATTTCCACACCTATTAACGAGAGCACAGACACAAATTGAAAGAAAGTCATCTCTCATAAGCATCTCTTTTTCTGGCTAAAATAAAAGTGCAGGTACAATAATATGGGGGAAAAGAAGCTATCTATGGAAATTAAAATATAATTCTTTTTAAAACAAAACTTTTAAAAATATGTAAAAAACTGATGTAGTTACCACAAAAAGATTTGGCTATATAACTGTACTGCAGATTTTAAGCCCATTTTCTATTAAATGGTACATAGTTGACACTTTCCTCATGTTTAAACAACAATCAAAAACTAGCAATTTCTATCTTACCTTAACCCTCTCTGGACGGGTGGTACAGTACTGTACCGCTCATTCAAAAGCCCAGTGGCCGGGCGGCACAGTACTGTGCCAGCCATTTAATTGATTTAGGCCTAAGAATTCGAAAGCCCCGGCATTGTGACATTCAAGGCTAGAATGACCCTGTCGTGAATGGGTTAATAACCAAAATCCTATCATTAAACCAACTTCCTTTTCTTGACACATTGATCACCAAGGAAAACGGATGCCTGTACACACCAGTTTATAGAAACCTATTTTCACTGGTTAAGCCTATACTATTTAAGCCAATCTCCTCAGAAATACAAGATTAACACTATCTCTATTCTTATCAATAC
>BOPN01005142.1:75000-80000 GCA_017312705.2 Penaeus japonicus | reverse complement strand
ACCCCTTACTGCAATAAGTCTCATAAAAGGATAATTGAAGCCTACATCTGAAGACAATTGTAATGCGTGCATTCCAATATTACGGCAATAATATATGCCATCCATGATCGAGCTGAAATTTGCCATGGCAAGATTCAGTGACATTAGTGTTGAATTGTTTATGAGTAGACTAAAATCTGGTCTAACATTTCTGACAAAAAGCTCAGCTTCATTATTTCACAGATAATGTTATGATACTGATAGAAACACTCACTGTCATGAGAATTATAATGATGATAATAATAATAATAAATAATGATAATGATCATGACACTCATATAACAGGCTGGGAAATAGAAATGGTTTCTGGAATGTCAATTGTCATTTCCTACAAAAGAAACTGTCAAACATCGATCCACTTGTAGGGGTTAACTCGCTGCGTATTGGTGTCATGACATACAGGACACAGCAGCATTGGCCTGACGACAGGCATCATGACGTACATGACATTCGGGGATTTTGGGTCACTATGCCTTTTTTTTGTGCTATGGGTAAGGAATGAGTGAAGATGACAATTGCAGTCATAATTACTATAATTACTGTAATATCAAGCAAACCTAACATCTAAAACCTACATGGCACCACTTTCTTCTATCACCAGCAGAAGAGAGAGCCTTGAATGGCACCCATCAATGGTCTCTAGCAAGCACTATCTTTATAGTGCTTTAGCACACAACAAGTTACCAACCTCTAGCTCTAAAGTACCGCCAATGAAGGCTATGCAAGCAGAACGAAAAGAGGAAGGTGAATCAAACCATGCTCAGTGTCTCAAATGACCCCCTCTGCCAGTTGGGATGCCTTGTACTATAGCACTCACAGTCATAAGCACAGGTTTCCTTCCCTTTCCCTACCTCTTCATGTTATCTTCATTGTAGATGGTTATATGTTTTGTATTCATTCATGACAGTACATAAATACGAAAATTTCAGTATACTGCAGCATAGATAGAGCCTGTGATATAATAGATATGTCTCTCGATACAATAAAACACACAAAAAATAAAACAAAAAAATGGCTCTAGTTTTACAATGAGTGACAAAAAGAGAGTGGGAAAAGTCAAAGTATGTTGTGTGAAGTTGCCTCGCTCTGAAATAAAACCCATCCTGGAGAATGGACAAGCGAATCTATCCCCCATCAACAATGGGTTAATGGTAAATTAACTGTTAAAATTGTCATTATTGCCCATAACTACTATGTAATTATGAGCAATATATAAAAAAAACAAGTAAAATTAAGAATTTCCTTATATAACTACTGAATGGCTTTAAACATGTAGAAACACAAACTTTTTGATGAAGATATGCATAATAATAGACCCTTCACATCATATGAGATGCTATCACATCATGGGAATATTTCACTCCAGTCAGATGACATCCTATCACGTTATGATCTCTCCCTCTAAATGCACATTCTATATAATCACATATGTATATACTCAATGCACTTGTATAGACACATTACACTTATATAAACACATTGATTATGACTTCTCAAAAAAAGGTAAAACAATAAAAAAAAATGCCTCTCACTATCCGGTAAATCAGACAAATGTAGAGCACTGGGAGAGATCTCATGCATGGAGGTTGTGTGCACTTGTTATCTTCATGACAGAAGCAGCAATAGGCAAATAATCGTCTCAGCACAAATGGTTAATAAAGAAAAAGACGTACCTAAAAAAATATACATATACTGCAACTGATATAACTGCTCACTATGGATCAGGGCTGGATTTCTGTCATTTTATTACATTTAAACTCACATGTGAATTAATTAACCCATTAGCAGCAGATGGCATGATTTGCTGCAAAGGCAGAGTCAGTCATATACGCGAATGGCACCATGCCAGACATGTAAAACAGCCATCCTACTGCACAGACCTTTTTTTAATACCGCGACCAATGGGTTAAAAGAATGTAATTTTCAGGCACTTCAACTTAACCCATTGCGGACGGGTGTCATGATATACATGACGTAGGAGCTTTGGCCTGACGACGGGTGTCATGACGTCATGACGTTTGGGGATTTTGGATCACTGTGCTATTTTATTGTGCTATGAAAAAGGAGTGAGTGATGATGGCTACTGCAGTCATAATTACTGTAATTACCGTAATATTAAGCTAACTTAACCCTCTCGTGACGGGTGGTACAACATTGTACCGCGCATATTAGGCCTGTTCGCTGGGGACGCGATATGGCGTCGGTTATTTAACTGATTTAGGCCTAAGCGTTCGAAAGCCCTGGCATTGTGACATGCAAGGCTGGAATGCCCCCGTCGTGAATGGGTTAACGTCCAAAACCTAGATAGCACCACTTTTTCCTAGCACCAATAGGAGAGAGAGCCTTGAATGGCACCCATCCACGGTCTTTAATGAGCACTATCTCTATAGAGCAATTGAACACACTAAGTTGACGACCTCTTGCTCTAAAGTACCGCCAATGAAGGTTGTGCAGGCAGAACAAGAAGAGGAAGGTGACTCAATCCATACCCAGTGTCTAAAATGTGCTCCTGTGCCAATATGGATGCCTTTCACTGTGGCACTCACAGTCACAAGCACAGGTTTTATTCCTTTTCCCTACCTCTTCATGTTATCTTCATTATAGGTGGTTATATGTTTCATATTCGTTCATGACAGCATAAAAATATGAAAAAATAAAATTGCCTTTTGTCCTCCGATAAAATAGCAATACTTCTATCACACTGAGTATAAAGAAAATAATGAGCTAATATGGATCATATACTACAATTTTAGTCAACTGCAGCACTGATAGAGCCTGTCGTATGGCACATATAAGTCTCTAAACTCAATAAAACACACAAAAAAGGCTCTAGTTATACAATGAATGACTGAAAGAGAGTGGGAAGATTCAAATTAGAGCTGCCTCTCTCTAAAATAAAACTTATCCTGGAGACTGGGCAAGCGAATCTATCCCCTTCTGCAATGGGTTAATAAAAGTTTTGTTTTGCTGATATGCATAAGCCACTGTTTCAACACTGTTTCTTTCAAGTTTAAATTTAAATAAGTCTAGTTTCTCAGATAAACTATACATAACCTTGACCCACTGAAAATGAGGATAGATTTGCATTCCCCATCTTCAGGACAGGCACTAGTGCCACCTGTATGGCACCTAAGATAGGTTGTGAGACTTGTATGCCATATAACAGACTTAATCAATGTTGCAGTAGACTAAAATTGGAGCACAGGGTTCATATCAATTCATGTTCTCTATACTCAGTGTGATAGAAATATTGCAGTTTTATGGGAGGACAAAAAGCAACTTGATTTCTTCTGTATTCAGTAATTTTGTAAACAAATACAAAAAGAATTAACCATCCCACAATGAAGATTACATGCAGATAATGGCACAGCATGAGGCAGCATTACTGGTACAAGGGCCCATTGTAGACACTGGACATGGTCTGGGTCACCTTCCTCTGCTCGTTCTACCTTCATGTCTTTAATCACCAGTACTTTAGAATGCGAGGTTGCTGTCTGTCAGCCATGGCACCCATCACAGGTGGGTGCCATGGCTTTCCTTCCTGCTGGTGCTAGGAGAGAATGTTACCATCTGTGTTTGGGATTTTAAACTAAACCTTATTTGATTATTATTACCACAGCTATGGTAAGAATAATTACAACTGTCATTTTCAGTCACTGAACATTTAACCCATTCCCGACGGGGGATTTCTAGCCTAGAATGTCCAAATGCCGGGGCGTTCGAATTATTAGGCCTAAATCAATTGAATAGCTGGCACAATACTGTGCCGCCCGGCAACTGGGCTTTTGAATGCGCGGTACACATGCTGTACCACCCGTCCTGTGTGGGTTAATACTTAAATTATAATACAGAAACACTCCTTCCCCAACATCTAATATTTCATGACAACTATCACCATGTACATCACAACATCTACAGTAAGGCATCATTTATGTCATGAAACCCATCCACAATGGGTTTAAATTATAATCAAGTTATATTTCATTAAACTAAAAAAAATAGAATTTGACACCCATTGTTATCTTAACATTATTAACAATATCTTATGAAAGTTACAATTCCTGAAAAAGTTAGCAATTACATTTGTGCCACGTATGAATAAGCCTAATTCTGCATAGATGAACACTAAGATTTAATCAAACAAATTTAATATATGGTGGTACTGAGTGACAAGTTTGCAACTCACTATCCCTATCTCCCTATACTTTTGAGGAACACAGCCCTTCCCAAGTAACTTGCGTCAAAGGACACTAACTACAATAAGATCCTCAACTTTCTTTTATTTGAATTGCTTGGGAACTATAATATAATACTGTCATTGAAACATGACAGTATATAAATCATACAATTCTTCATATGATCGAACCTTGGGGGAATTTTCATATGATCAAAGTGACTACATAAGTACAGTAACTCTACTTTGAATCAGGTAGGGTCATTCTGTTTTCCCCTGCCTTCATTTGCATTCCCCATTACCTGTCCTAACTTGCTTTACCTTGAAAATGAGGAGAGGCAAATGGCAAATCCTTTAGTATCATCCTATTCACTCAATAGTATATATACAAAGCACTGTGATCCATTCAAAACATACACTGTTTGCCAGATATTTGCCATTTGCTAACTGACATGTGTTTCTTGTCATAAATGAATTTGATGACGATGTCATGACTAAGGATGGCTATATTTGAAAATGCAAGACAACAAATGAGACTTCCCTCAAAGTAATCTTAGAATTCATGTGGCATGACTCATTTTTCATATATGCAAATGAGACTCTATATATTCATATTGCTCTCTAAAACCTTACGTAATAGTAATAATGTGAAAAAGTAATTCAGGTGTCGTTTAAATTATTTTCTTCAATCAAAGACCCCATCCTTTCCTCTATCTTATTCTCCCCCACAGAAATTAACACATATTATACAGATATAGATGTAGATAGTCATATAGATATAAGTAAA
>BOPN01005142.1:70000-72500 GCA_017312705.2 Penaeus japonicus | reverse complement strand
ATAATGATAATTATAATAATGAAAATAATGATGATATTCACACTGGTACATCTTTACATATACAGGTCTTTAATGGGCCATATCTTATGAGGTTCTGCATGGGCTGGGCACCTTCAGATGTTGAGTTGGCTAGATTTATGGTATGGTATATGAGTCTATATATGATTAATCAGCAAAGTAATACTAGTTACACTAGCTTGTAACTATATATATATATATATATATATATATATATATATATATATAGATATAGATATAGATATAGATATAGATATAGATATATATATATATATATATATCAGACTTCACAAAAAAAATGTCACTGGTGGAAGGGGTTTAAGCTATTCATTACTAAATTCTGATTATCTCACCCCAAGTCTCCCTTCCCTCCCTTGGAATTGCAACACTGCAGCCAACAATGCAATATTACATCATCACAATTCTGAAATTGATGTAACACCAAAACAATATATCATGCCTTGCACCGTGGGATAATCTATTCACATTCATACCTTTCCTGCTCAAACATGTTCCAAATATCAAGATGAGAAAGATAACAATTATGATCACACTAAACTCTTAATGAGACAACATAAGTAGTAATGATGATGTTCATGATGGTGAAAATGATGACAATATTACTTCTCTTGCAATCAGTGAATCTACTCACAACTGCTACTTCCTCTACTAATACTTTTACTAGTACTACTGCTGTTGTAACTATTCTTTATAATTGTACAAAAAATACTTGTCATACTGTGATATGTTTCATGACCTGTTAAATGTATCTGAATAGATACCTTTTCATTTCATCTAGGGCTTGTTCTCTGTGTATCCTATCCATTTAATGAAAATTACATAGTCTATCTCCATAAAAACAATTCAAACAAAGTGTGGTGGTGTAG
Organism: Penaeus japonicus; assembly: GCA_017312705.2. Taxonomy (NCBI): domain Eukaryota; kingdom Metazoa; phylum Arthropoda; class Malacostraca; order Decapoda; family Penaeidae; genus Penaeus; species Penaeus japonicus. Next base: position 71,595 of record BOPN01005142.1, on the reverse strand, counting down.
AGAGAGTAAGATGATACCGAATAGTGTTACAGTTTATCCCATCTGGATATCTAAGCAGAGTCCACCCCCTCCCTCAGTGCCACTGAGTAGGCCCAAGTTATCATACAGCAGTTGCTAACAGTTTACTAAATGATTTCATGAAACATTTACTGTGCCATTTTCTCTTCATTTCATTTAATTCAACCAGCATCCTCCCATCAAAGAGAGGGTGAATAACATATGGCTAAGAGGGCATGAATAGGGCTTGATTTTAGCACCATTTTCCAACTACCTTCACTGCCTCACCCACCTGGCCACAAAAATATTTACTCTTTACTTCACTATTTTCCTTCTTTTCATCATAGCTTAATTTATGCAAATATTTCTACCCTAAGTGGTTTTGTCCCAATAAAAATCTAAGGGAAATAGGAAGTACAGCTATTTATCAATCATAATATCTTGATCATAAATTGGCTAATTACATCTTCATTTCAGTAAAAATGTAAAATCTGTATATTCTCCACATCATTTGATGTAAAAATGATAAGTAAGATCTAAGAATTCTAATCTACCATTCACATATGACAATTTTCAATCAAATCTTCAGTTTGTTTCATTACTATGCAACAGAGGTCACTCACCAGCTTGGCTGATGAGCAAATATTGGCATCCTAGGAGCAACAGCATGCACAAAATTGCAAAAAAAAATCTAAACAGCAACTTACCTTGACAAAACAATATTATAGCTAATACCAGTCAAAAATATGGTATGGGTTGGATGAAAACTTTTTTTCTGGCAAATTTTCAAAATCAGCAGCACGACATGTGTCATGTGCCCAAACAGGACCCTATCTAAGCAAACTAGACACACAAATCTCATGCACGAGAGAATTATCAACACTTGCAGTCAATGTCTAATGATACTTAAAATTGAGTAAACTCAATAGGTAATCACCCCCCCATCACCCCCCATCACCCCTCATTACCCTCTGATTACCTTTGCACATATCTACTGTATGTGGGTTCAATGACCTGCAATTTATGACCACATGAAAGGGTTATGTATGTGTCTGAATATATATAACTGTTGCATATTTTGAAGATAGATAATGCTATAAATAGAGTTATAAGGCCTAACAAAAATATCAATGCATGATTAAAACAAAAAATGAAAGTAATAGCGACTATACAAGATACAAGGTAAATAGCAAAGGATTTATTTGTGATGCTGCATTCAAGTCTCCAAACTTCAATAAAATTAACAAGTCAAGTATGCAAGATAATAAGAAATTAGGTAAACATTAAATAAAAAGAACAAAATGAAACAATATATCACAAACAACACCATTTAAGAAAAGGTAGAATTTACCTCATCAATTGAATATCACAACAAAAAGTTATGACAAAGTCTTGACAATCTGATATTTAATTTCTCAACACAACAAAAGCTCTAAACAATGTATTTCATAAGAGACCAAAGTACTTACTAAGCTTAAACGCTATAGAATAAGAGATAAAAACCCTCACATGGGTATAAACATTTCTTACCAAGAGAAAGCAAATAGAAGTACACTGCAAAGAAATGTCCAGTTGGACTGCAGTAGAGAGGGGAGAGC
>BOPN01005142.1:60000-62500 GCA_017312705.2 Penaeus japonicus | reverse complement strand
GTACATTAGTATTTTTTTAAAGCCACTGTAAGACATAATTATAAAGAACACATAAAGCGAATATTCTTTTTGTTGTTTCTTAATAAAATCTTATCTATTCTTCTGATCTTAGGTGAAGTAAACAAAACAGTAAAACCATTTAAGCTTTATTAATAAACAAAGAGTGAAAAAGAAAATTAATATTCAATTTTAAAATACGTTTATGAATGCCATCTCTATTTATTCACAAATGTCAAAATCCTTACTTTTCATTATCTAAATGCAAACTTCTTTTTAGAATCATTACATCTTAAAAATAAATCAACTATTAGGGAAATCTTACTAACTTAACCCAAGTGGTACTCAAAATGGTATTTTTTCCATCATAATTACATTGGCTGAGTCCTATTTAAATCTTCAGTTCAATTTGATAGAAGCTTAACGTCACTACACCTTCAGCACTCCAGAAAAGGCAAACAGACCTACACAACCAATATTCTGGTGAGATAGAACTTAGACTGGATATTATTTGACAATAAGTCTATTCTGTCTGATTATAATTGGTAGTGGTTTGTTAGCCACTGCTGGACCACTACTATATATATACATACATATATATATATATAAACTAATGATAAATTAATAAGAAAATCAGAACGAGAGAATTATCACAGAAATCGACAAAATGAGTAAATGAGTTTGAAATGAGTAAAAAAAGTAGTTAATTTTAGATTATATAATATCGAACGTAAAGATAATCTCATCATATTTAAGAAAGAGAGGGAGGGAGAGATATATATATATATATATATATACATATATATATATATATATATATATATATATATATATATGTATATGTATATGTATATGTATATGTATATGTATATGTATATGTATATGTATATGTATATGTATATGTATATGTATATGTATATGTATATGTATATGTATATGTATATGTATATGTATATGTATATGTATATGTATATGTATATGTATATGTATATGTATATGTATATGTATATGTATATGTATATGTATATGTATATGTATATGTATATGTATATGTATATGTATATGTATATGTATATGTATATGTATATGTATATGTATATGTATATGTATATGTATATGTATATGTATATGTATATGTATATGTATATGTATATGTATATGTATATGTATATGTATATGTATATGTATATGTATATGTATATGTATATGTATATGTATATGTATATGTATATGTATATGTATATGTATATGTATATGTATATGTATATGTATATGTATATGTATATGTATATGTATATGTATATGTATATGTATATGTATATGTATATGTATATGTATATGTATATGTATATGTATATGTATATGTATATGTATATGTATATGTATATGTATATGTATATGTATATGTATATGTATATGTATATGTATATGTATATGTATATGTATATGTATATGTATATGTATATGTATATATATATGTATATGTATATGTATATGTATATATATATATAGTATTAGTAAGATTTACCAATTATTAAACTTTGGAAAGAAGTGAATAATTTCCTTAACTGAAAATAAGTAAATAAGACAATGAAACTAGGTGACCGCATTTATACTGTCTAATGACCATATTGATAATGGTGAAGCTACAGTACAATGTATTGATTCATTATACATATAAGCGTATTGTGATTGTTTTACTTTGATGTTATTTTAAAGAAATAACACCATTTAACTGCATATTTCTCACATCAGGAGTACATCTCATCTCATTACAACTACACATTCAGAACACTCCCTGATACTTAATAAGGGTAAAATGACTTTTTTTTTTATAGTATCCCCTGCTACCTGCTTCTAAAATTATTCTACTTTGTATGATTCTATAATCAATGACAGTTTATGCTTTGAAAACCCCCAAAAGAACCAAATAATTGTTTATAACGGACATCTGCCCATTCAATTTGCTTTGAGAACTATACAAAAATAATTAAATGCGAGCCTACATGTAGGGACAAAGTTATGTGTACCTATTCCATTTACGTAAACTCTTCTATGATAACGATACCAATATAAAAATGATTGTTTTTTAAATCAAGTCCAAGAAAATAACAATTCAATAACTACCATGTTCATTCAGTTTGTTATCAAACCATAAGAAACAGAAAATTATTTTTCAGTCATCTCTGTAGTTATGTAAAACGTCTAGGAGTTTAAAGAAGGAAAGCATATATGCATCACAATTAAACACATATAAATCATACCGGAAAGCACACATAAATTCAAACACAAATATGAAGCAGATTACTAAACAACCACAAATACGAAATTGATCTATAATACCAATAACAAACTCCGGCAGTAATACCCTGAAGCAACACAGATAGCTCGCATAATACCACAGACGTTGAAAACCGGCATATAAATCAACAGATCGATATAAAAAAAATAATAAATATCAATGTTAGTGATCCGCAGATATCTCGTGTTGGTCACTGGTATA
>BOPN01005142.1:30000-52500 GCA_017312705.2 Penaeus japonicus | reverse complement strand
ATACATACAGTATACATACATACATACATACATACACACAACACACACACACACACATATATCTATCTATCTATCTATATGTATATATATATATATATATATATATATATATATATATATATATATATATATATATAACACAGTATACATGTGTGAATGTGAGTTTGTTTTTGTGCATATGCAAAGTATAGTTGTTAATTATTTCCATATTTTCTCAAAAGTAGTGATTTGTGAATTTTGCTGAAACAAGACTCTTCTTGCCTAGTCCTTGCCTAGTGTCTTCTTTCTTCGAGGAATTCTACAATTTTACGGAAAATAATAGTCTGTTTGGTCACTATACTACAGTCTGTTAAATGATCTTTTCGCTACTGCATCGCACATGACTTTAATGCCGACTAAAATTTTCACTTTCTTTTGAAACACAGAATACAGAACAGTTCGTTCCCAAATCCCAATTGAAAATACAGATGTACACATTCCATTCAGAAGGGAAAATAGAAGAAAAAGTTCCGAGAATTTTGAGTTACCTGAAAATTATTTACGTTTTTCCGCCGGTGGTTCATTGCCATTCATGCATACTCGATTCCATACATTGTATCCATGCAAAATAATATCACGTAATCATAGAGGAAATTGGAAAACAGATATAAAAAAAACATGAAATACAACATGATAAAATTAGTACTAAGGGCAAACAAACAGATGCTCAAACACACTCTACGTCTGTTGAATGAACTATATCTCTCCGGAAGTGTTGATAAACCATGTGACGAAGAATATATAATATCCGGGCGCATGAATCACAGATTTTCAACCTTACGAGCACGGTGCAAGGTCAAAGCATGTGACAAAGAATAAGCGGCATTTACTATACCCACATCGCTTGTGCTGTTCATGAAGTGTTTAAGGTAAGCTGATGTCAAAAGTACAACGGTAGTCTTATCGTATTTCAAATAGGTGATATCGGTCATACAGACAATCTTGATTAGATATGTTTTAAATGACAGGAAATTGATTTATTCCTATTTCTAGTACAAAATCCCATGGTAACACAAGCGGAAATATGACCCAAATGACTTTAAGCTTAAAGAATCCATAATTTACCCACGTCATTCATTCCCCCTTTTTCAATTAGATCAATTCGAATATATATCTAGAAAAATGTAATAGAAAAAAATAATTCCATAGTCGAACGACAAAAAATTCGCATCGGACCACAACCGACCAAACACGGATCAGCTGACGAGTTTGACGTCCGACGCAACAAAGAGTGAGTGGCGTAGAGTTTCATCCTTTTTGTGCTTGTTTAGAGCGATTTGTAACATTTTTATGGATGGAATTAGAGTATAAGTATAGCATCTTGTTACAGGATATCAGATTTCAAAGTAATTCATCAATGTTTATACGTAAAACCCAATACAGAAATTGAAGGTGTATATGACCAGTTCCATACAGAAAAGGAAAGAGAGAGGCGTATATTTCGTAGTGCTGACTAAGACACGTATGATACTAATTGACGTATTCTCTTTGCAACAGTGATTCTGGCAAGCTGTAGACCATGACAGAGGGTGTCAAAGAACCACACTGTGCCCATCCGAAACACCTCACCTGTGCCTGTGGCCATAGGACTGGGGATTGGCAGCATGGCAGAGTGCCAAGTGCTGCCATCAGGGACCAGTGTGTGGCCATTAGAACGTTGCTTTCAGATCTTGTTAATACCGTGGGAGCTGTACTGACTTCGAGACCAAAGCATGTATGGCAGGTAAGGAAGAAATACAAACACCTCGTAGTCGAAGTGTCATGAGCTATTTAAATAGGGAATTTTTTCAGAATATCGATACATCATTAAATATCATGATATTGTTACTGATGGATTCCTCGAACCTTCCACAAGTTGTATATTGCGATTCCCCCCTACACTAGGGGAGGGCATGAAATAGATAAGGATTAACGTCTTTCATCCTGCACTGTTCAGTATTCTACCAATGTGTTTTCATTTTATTTGATGTACACTTGTTTAGGAAAGAGCCATCTATCTGAAAAAAAAACATTCTAGGATATTTATTCCATCTGTTGAGGGCAGCCATTTATAACTAACCTGAGATTGACGCAGTTTCAGCCGCACTGTCATTTACAAAATCATACCAAAGATAGATGTCAGATAAGTCCTGGTATTTCTCGTAAACATTTTCTAAATTCTCTACTTGCCACCAATCCATGCAGCAGGTAATGATTCTGAATTGGTCTGATCAATCCAGATAAAGTAAATGTCATGCTGTAACCCCCCCCCCCCCAAAAAAAAAAAAAAAAAAAAAAAAAAAAAAAAAAAAAAAAAAAAAAAAAAAAAAAATACAGGATAAAAATAGGGCAGTTTTGGCATCGCTTACTCATCCACTAATGTGGCTGCCAGCTGCTACGTACTCGATTGCGGTGTGCATAGATAACATATATGTTATCTATGCCTTTATTGCTTTCACAGTAATAAAGGATTGGAAAAGGTAATAAGAAATTTGAGGAAGAAGAAAGTGGTTTGGAGATCTAAATCATTTACCTTAGTATCATAACTCTATTAGAATAATCACATATTCATTTTTCATTATTGTGGATACAAGACTTAAAGACTTTCTAAACAAAGCCCTGAAAATGTGCCCAGGGAAATATATATGGGTGCTAGCATATATAATTATTTTTTCCAATTTACAGGTATATGGTGGCTTCCAGAGGATATACGAGGCAACGAAAAATATTTTTTATCATGGTTGTATACATTCTGATACTCAGGTAAATATGATTTATTATTTATTGGCAATAGTGATATATTGGTTTCCACATCTCAGTATTGATTATATTGAGTTCCTAGTGTTATTTTTCATAAACAAAAATTATAATTTTATCGATTTTTGAGCATATTACATTCAAAACTGCTTAGTAATAATCTTTTAAGAAACAATATAGCTTCACGAAGTGTTATTTTTTAACCCATTCATTCCAGATGACGTCATATCATGTCATTGGAATATTTCCTTCATGATGGATGATGTCTCATCTCATCATGAACTCTCCCTGTATACACATATCATACATAGTCATCTTTGTATATACACACTGTAATTTCATTGGTATATACATAATTTTCTTGACTTGTTAAAAAATAATGAAAAATACCAAAACCTCTACTTATCACTTGTAGAATCAATGAAAATTGATATGAGAGGTTTAGTATGACCATGGCTTGTAAAGTCTTTTTGCAGGGAGCAGCATTTGGTAAATATACACACTGTCATGAATGGGTTAAAGCAAAGGAATAGGAAGCAATATGACTGCACAAGTTATGCTTACAGTATTATACTAGAGGATAGCTGAGCCTTAGGTTAGTAGGTGATGGTGCTCGCCCAACCTACAATACTTTAAGAAAGTATAGGCCAACTTTCATCTTGAATTAAAACATATTATTATCATCTCGCAATATTTTGAATTTACAGGGCAATGCAGATATATGGCCCTTTGTGGTTGGACTACGGGTACTTAGTCCGGTGTTGGGGCCATACACCGAAGTTTCTTCTGTTTCCAGGCCAGCAGATGAGTGGATCCATTCTTCCCTACAAAAACTTCAATTGGCAGCAAAAGTTACAGCTTTAACTATTGACAAGTATGTGGGTTTGTTCGTTGGCAAAACTCATTTTTTATTCCCTTTTTTTTACTTTTGTTGTTGTTATCATAATTGTATTATTATTGTTATTAGTATTGATGTTATTTTTCTTCTTTCTATTTCTTCTTATTCCTCCTCCATCTCCTCCTTCTGTAGAATGAATTCAACATGATGGAAGAATATCTCTTATAAATAAAATCCAGTGTTGAAATGCCAGAATTTTCATTTTGTTTTGCCTGACATGTTCACATTGAAAAATATTTCTGGTAATTTTAAAATTTATTTCCAGGGACTATGTAAAGAAACACTACCAACCCTGGGCCTTATTATGCTCACCTGCTCATACTGCAGCTGTCATAAAATGTCTGCAAGCCTTAGAAGAAAATTCGCAGGACCTCTTAGCAGACATAGATCCAAAATTGGTAAGTATGTTTTAGTGATTTCTTCACTTATTCATTTCATGCCAGTGTTGTGATTCTGAATGCTTTGCTTTGTGCTGCTGTTTGAAATTTATAGGTAAACATTTGATAAGTTGTTGAATCAAGGCCAAGAGATCCATTAGCTGCTTCTCATCCCCTGTTATGTGTTGTTTTAACTCTCTTCATTGACCCGTTGCTGACAGGGTTGTTTTTGTTCCAAATGGTTGAAACAATGGGATATTTCAAATGCATAAGCCTAACACCTCAGCTGTTCGCCTGCCAGGAGGATAGCCATGACAAAATGTCTCGTCCCTGGCGACTGGTCCTGCCACCACTTGGCGTGATGTCTTGCCACTAGGTGTTAACGGGTTTATGATTGTTATTGGTAGATAATAATTGGCCAATATAATGTTTCATGTCATTTTCAAAGTGAAATAATGGTAGTGAAAATGTCAAGCATTCCTTCAACCAAAGAGGCTATTTGTATTTTATGTGAATAAGTTTTTTTTTGATGAATTTTTATCTTTGCTAATGCCAGAATACTGTTATCCAAAGAGGTTTAAGCTGCTGCCATCAAAATTCATGCAATGATATACATGTAGCATTGACACCATAAAGCCATTTGATGAAAAACTTTATATTTGCTATTGCTTCTTAACCCTATGACGATGGTGCGTCACACTCATGTGACACAGCTAAATTCCCGATGCCGGGGAGTCATGCCAGTGTGACGATTGCAATGCAATATTGCAATTGCCCGGCATAGGGGTTTTCGCTTAGCGCGTGCCCCGTCGGGAAAGGGTTAATGGAAGGTCATTTCTTAGGTTTCATGTTTGATTTCTGCTGTATTTTGATTTTCTGATTTTGTTATTGTTTCTAGAGAGATTTATAAAAGTAGGAATAGGTTGCATATTAACCTCTTCAGGCTGAATGATGAGACATTCACGTTATGGCTTTCCTGGTCTGCCCACTGGGTGAGGTGAATCTCTCTTCATGGCTTTGTATGGCCGTCACGCCAGGTGAATGGGTGTGTAGCCCAGTTTGACAACCAACCGTAGTAAAAATGCCCTGTCACTAACAGGTTAATGTTGAGCTAAGTGGTTAGGGTTACAGGCACTTTTCATCCTCACTTACACAAAGGAAATATGTACTTATAATGGTTGCATAACAAATGTTAACAAATGTTAACCAATTCTTTTACTGTTGTTAGAGAATATTTCTTTTAGCTAAGGAATATATCATTTTATTTTCATTTGAGGCATCACACAATGATCAAGAGGAAATTGTGGAATATATCATAGTTTCGCTTTCAACTTCAAAGTCACTGTAGCCTATCTTGTGTGATATAGTTTTCTTGAATCGTTACTTTGTTTATTAATCTTTTGCAGCAACATCATTGCGGTATATGCATAATTGCTCTTGTAGGTCTTGTGTAACCTGCCTTAACCCAATGTTCCAGCTTGGTGGGGTTCTTGGTCCAGGGAGTCTTCCTTCCTCTTGATTCATTGTGAAGTCTGATATCCTGTTTTTGGGTACTTGTATTCAAAATGGTAATGTATTGATGTGAATTTTTCTTCCTCTTTTTTATTTTTTACAGTTAGTAGGAACACAATGGATATCTTCAGGTAGTGCAGTTGAGTCTATTCATCACAGGCCATCTGGATTACCGAGACACATATTAGATGGTCAGTCATTGGAGAAGAAAAAGAAAAGCCCAGAAAAGAGAAATACATCTTCCTTACCAACCAGTCCAATAACTGATCGAAACTGGGCTCCTGTGTGGCCTACTCAAAGTGACAATGGAAAGAGAAGAGGAGAGCAAGGGTTTGTTGAGACTCCCAAGAATGATAGAGCTGCTAGTAAATATACAACTGATCCTGTAAATATTAATAGAAATTGCAGTAGAAAGCTGTTCCCAAATGATAATATTGTGCCTTTGCGAAGAGGAAAATCGGAGGCATCTATCAAGGTCTTTATGAAGGGACACTTTCATCCCTGGGAACAGCCAGTCAGGAAAGATCAAGAAGACCGTAGCATAACACTTATGACAAGGGAGAGTCCGGATGGCAGCTCAGGGAGCTCTGATTGGCCTGCAACAAGTCCTGTCAGTCAAGTACCATCATTTATTGGGAAGGATATTTCTGAAGTATCCAGTTCAACAATAGCCAAGCTTGTCCAAGGAAAATCTCCAGGTGAGAGCGTAAGTGGAACCGGAGCAAGACCAAAAGATTCAATAATTCCTCAGCCATTAGTCATTCAACAGTTCTGTGATGTAAGTGACAGTGGAAGTGGTCCTAGAAGTAATATATCTCCTAGTTTATTGCAAGTGGATTATGGAGGAGAAAACACTGCTAGTGAGGGAGAGGCTTCTTCATTATATTCATTACATAATCAGCGAGCTGGACTTGGATTTAGGACACCACAACTTCGTCGTCGAGCTAGCAGTTGGCGGATGATGTCAGTACCTGCAGATAGTGATCAGGATAGTGAAGACACTACAGATGGGTCGATGCCTCAAGCTTCACGGCGTCGAAGGCGACTCACACCATCTCAGCAACGTTCAGGAATGTCTGTAAAATTGTTAGTGGACAGTCGTGGCATTTTAGTGGCGGGTGAAACTCAGGGAATAGAAAAACAGAATGGATCCAAGGATATAGTTTCTGAGACATTTGTCACAGATCAGCCATCCAAAGATCAAAATATACCAGAATTATCACCACTTCATCATTCCACTTTGGATCCATCATCTGAGTCAGTGTCACAATTGTCCAAGACAAACCAACCAGTAAGAACTCCCCAGTTAACAGATCAAGTCGGCAGTACTGTTCCACATCGAACATCAACACCAGTGACAGCAGCTCTCCATCCTGACGCCACTGATGGCATAGCCTTTAGTGCACCGGGTAGAGTCTTCAAACCATCAAACTTAGACATCCCAGAAATGAGCAAATCAAAGAAGAAGACTCATGGACGTTCAAGATCAGATGGAGCGCAGGAATTAGTCGGGAAGTTGAGACTTTCTACTTCCAATACTGAACCAACTCTAGAGTCAGGAGGAGCACCAGGAAAGATCAGTGGGAGCAAAGAGGATGTTGGCTTGATCCTGCAAAATCCAGTCCGCAAGAGATTTATGGAGGATGGAGGCCAAAGTATTACCCTTGCAGCAGATTATGGGTTCTTCCCGCGGCCTCAGCCTGGCCAGAGTCTCATTGGGTTTCTGTCTTCAAAGGAATTCCATAAGCCGTATGCAGAGCTAGATAGGGAAAATGCCCATTTCAACATCTCTGAAGCCGTGATTGCCGCTTTAACACAGGTGATATATTGTATACTTTATTTCATTGGTAGAGAATAATTTTCCTTAAGAATGTATTTTATTTATATATTTTTTCTCTTTTTTTAGGTTTGCATATTTCAAAGCTCATTTGTTTCAATTCAGAAGGGTGAAATTGGAATATTAATTTGTATTTAAAGTCTGTGTTTAAGCTTTATAAGACATATCAACTTAAGATTACATGAATGGCAGAATATTATCAATCACACATGAAAATTTTTCACAAATGAATCCATCTTTTCAGATGCAATTTGATACGTGGAATCGAGAAATAACCGCAGGCTCCATCACAGCCGAAGACAGTGATGAGGAAATTCGTAATCTACAAGCTCGCATACGGGAAAAGCGCCGCCAGAAACTCTCAGGGACTGCAGTTTCCGCATCACCCTCTGTCAGCACACTCACAGAATCCACATCTGATCCACAGAGATGGGTTCGAAGTCTACCGTTGAAAGTTGAAAGTATGTTATGTAGGTGGTCATAAAATGTTTGGTTTTCTTTTGTTGATGTTTGCTTATTAGTGTTTTGCCTCTATGGATATTCCTATATTCATCATGTTTACCACTATGATGGTAATTTTTTCATATTTAAATTTTTTCAATGAAATGTTAGTTACATTATTTTCATTATTTTGTTTATATATTCATGTATAAACTTGCATCTTAATTACTAGTTTTAATTTCAATCTATAGGACAATAATTTATTTACCCAACAGGCACAACAGACTACAGTGTGTGTGAATCCCCACAAAGTTCAACTTATAATAGTGAGAGTGATCTCCTATCAGACTTTGAGGAGGAGTATCACAATGGGTCTTCAATCTATGGAGGTATGAAATATCTGTGCTGTTGATATAAAAAAAAAAAAAAATAAAGAGGGGTTTAAATGTTTATATTATTTGTATTTTGGAGTGTGTGTGAATCAGTATGAAAGTGTTTATTATGATAGGTGTTTCAGTATCCATAGGCTTGGGCTGTTCTCCTGCTCTGGTGTTGCCACCCGCTGCATGCTTGATCACTCGGGATGCTGGCCATACAAAAAGCCATGATGTGATATTGCACCACATGACATGATATTTTGTTACCCGGCGTTAACGTCTTGAATGAACTATGAACAATAGTGTATTATTTCTTTGTGTTTCCCATAGCCTGCAGTAAACCAGAAAACACCTTTTATATGCAATTTTGTTTAGACAAAGTTTTCCTTCTGCTGGTAAATCCATCAGGTTTTCACTTGGAGTTCAATTTGGTGGATATCAGGCCAAGATAATCCACACAACAGTCGTCAAGTTATTCATTCATTTATTTGGCTGTATTGAGCCACAAGTCACAGATCCCCTTGTGTTTATTTCTAAACAATATTGGTAATTTTGGTACTTTGCTTTGAATGAAATTTAGGTGTCCAATGAAGTGCCAAGAGTTCTTACTTTAACTTTAAGAACTGCAACAATATTGTACCTGTTTTTTTTCCTAATTAGTTATCATTTGAATTCATGGCTTATATTATGCATAGCTGTTATTAAGAAATGACATGATGTTAGAGTAAGTTATTATATTATTTTTTGTACTTCATTACACAATGCAAAGTTTTCTTCTGGAATACTAATGATTAACTCCTAAAGGATGTCAAATATTGGAGATTTTTTGGGCCAGTTTTCATCCATTGTGCATACATTCATGAAGACAACAATTTCAGTATTATATCCTTTAGGGCTTAAGATGGAGAGTAAATTATGAATTATTTTTCACAGAGCATTTCCATTTTGAATTTATGTATAAGAAAAAAAAAAAAAAAAATGGAATAAATTTTGATACAGATATTTTTTTTCACAGAAGAGACAACATTACCTCTTTCAAGGAAGACTTCTGTGAGTGACTCCATCATTTTCAAGGGTGACTTGACTGCAGAGAATGTTGCCCTCAACCTTCTGAAACATTTCAGTGAACAAAAACTTCCAAAGGCTTCAGAACTAGAATGGTTGGTTTCAGAACAAGAAGCTCCACAAAAGGTATGAAATCCTTTGCAGTAAGTCAAGGTGGAATGTTTCTATTTATTCTTATTTTGTTAATGTATAATAAACAGTGATATAGTATGGTGTGTGCCAAGAAACAGCTCACTAAAAGTAGTTAAATTCATCAGTTTCTAAATTAGAAAAAATAAAGAACAAGGCATACGATACAGCAAACATAAAATTTTACTCTGTTATCATGTAATATAATGTGAAATAAATACCAACTACATAAAAACCAGAATAATAATAACAATAACCAGTGCCATTAGTGTAGACTTTTAAGGGCATACTCGAGTAAACTTAAGATTGTTATTATATATTTGGCAAGTTCACTCAATTGAAAAATCTAAAACTCAGAGAATGTGTGTAATAAACAACCACTTTAAATGAGACCTTACATATGAAACTTTTATTTGGTGTTAACCTGATATCATTTTTATTCCCTCTACTCTGATATTCATTATTTTTGGTTGTATGATTACATATCAGACCAAATATGATGAATACCTCTTCATCCACTCCTGAGGAAAACAATACAATACATTTATGATACAGTACATCTAATTGCACATGTTCCTGGTGGGATGAATATCAAATGTACCACCTTGGTATTTGTGTGTGTTTCCTCCTGGGGCAGGATTAGGAGTATTTATCATTTTTATCTCATATTACTCATCTCTTATTGCTACCAAAACTGAATACCCTGAATGCCATAGGGAGTTATGTACACTTTACCTTTGTGCTCCCCAAGGAGAGGGTGGAAAGAGGGTGAATTCTTCATTTTTGAGTTGCTGTGTTATATTACTACTCCTTAATCCATCATTTGGATAGACTTTGAAACTTTGTTGATGACTCATCAGTGGTATAGGATAACTATTTTTTCACCCCAACCTCTAGAAAAAATAAGCCTATCTATTTGTTACTTAGCTTGGAAACCCTAGAGTAAGTGTTTACTGATTTAGTGATTTGTGATTTATGTAGCTGATGACTGTTCATACCCAAAGCCTTTGAGCCTTGCTAGCCTTGGTGCACTTCACCACGATATACATAAAGATACATGAATAACTGAAATTGAGGGATAAAAGGCAAAGTGTGTGTGTGTGTGTGTACATGTGTGTGTACGTGTGTGTACATTTGTAAGAGAAAATCATTATGTGTCTATAACATACTTTTTCCCTTGGCTGTTCATGTGAGATATACACAAGGTGCCAATAAGCCAGCACTACCTATCTTTCATGTGTGGCAAACAGATGTAAATTATTTCTGTAAAGAAACATTACTTACAGCCTTGTTTCTCAATTGCAGCTTTTGCCATTGCCAACCAGTGTAGCAGTTAGTCCTGATGACAGTGGGGTCCCTAAGGATTTCCAGCAGCCACAGACACAACTAAGGGGCACATCTGAATGGGCACCTCCCAGACCACAGGTCATCTTAACCTTACACACCAACACAAAGTAAGTACTCTCTCTCACTCTTTATCTTATTGTCTTTCTATTCAGGATAGTAATTTCTTACTTAGTTCCTATGTCTATGTGTTCCTGAATGAAATTCTCATTCTACTAAGATTGTTTCAAGATACCAAAATGAGGAAACATATAGTCAGTACATTTTTCCCATTCTGATTTGACGCTTTTCCAGACGCTCTGTGTTAATGGGAACGCAGGGATGGAGGTGTGCTGGGTGTGGAATGCGAGTATCCGAACGACTCAGTCGACATTTCCGATTATGCCATTACCTTGGTCGTTACTTCTGTACTACTTGCCATAGTAACCAAACTGCCGTTATTCCTGCCAAAGTCCTTCACAAGTGGGATTTCAAATTGTACGTAAATCTCTCTTTGTGTGTTTGTAATTCAAAAAGTATAATTGTATGTAAGAACTAATAAGGCCAAAGTGAATTGAAAGTATCATTTCTTGATATAGGGTTTTCACACACCAGTTACCAGAATTTGAGCAATTAGTATGGAGTGGATTGTGGTGGAAGTAGCTGATTTACGTTTTCTCTTCTGTGTGTTTGTTTGGATTAAAAAAATATAAATTGTTTGTAAGACCTAATATGACCAAAGGGTTTTCACACACCAGTCACCATAACTTGAGCAAATAGTATGGAGTAGATTGTGGAGGAAGTAGTTGATCTTTTGAAAATGATTTTGCACATTCTAACAACATATGTATCCACGACTGAATTGAGAAATAAATCAAACGCTCTTCCTGAATAGGTATCCGGTTGCAAGCTTCTCCTCGGAGTTATTGGAACGGATGAGAAGTGATCCGCTCTTCAATGTTGGAGCCGTTAACCCTCGGTTGTACAAGCGTTGTCGCCATCTGCATCAGACCCACATTTATCGCCTGCAGCTTTATCATACTTTGCCATATATAAACACATGTAGTAGAGGTCTGAGGTAAGTTGATTTTATTCATATTTTTCGTCAGTATTTCCCATTTGCATTTGTATATTGAGAAGTGGAAAATTATATTGTGACTTTATTTCATGTGCAATTGTACAGATATAACAAAAGGAGAAATAAAAGTATTGATTTAGAAATTGAATTCCCTTATATAACTGTTTGCTACCTAATTGATATTCATTATGTTGTAATCAAATTTTAGTATCTAAAACTCAGGAAATATCTGCATGTTCTTACTATATTGAAAACAGGAGTGGAATTAGGCAAATGTCCGCCCCGTCACAAATGGGTCAACTTTATGAACTCTAAAAGAGAAGATAATCTTTCCATGTCAAGATAATATTTCTGTCCACAGCGAGAGGGCAATATTAGGGAAGTTGCCACAACACTGGGCAAATGACCCACATGTCTACTCCCTGGATGACCTTCTTGCAATCAAGGGAGGGCAGTTGGTAGCAGAGATAAAGGATGTAACATCAGTTTGCATTAGTCACATTGCAAAGTGTCAGGTAAATATCATGTCTTTAATAGTTAATTTTGTTATTGTGTTTTTCTATGTAGAGAAAAGGTATGTACGAGAATGATTAATTTCACATCGTCATCTTCGTTACAATCATTATCATTATTATCATTTTTATTATTTTCACTGGTGTTCGTGTATGATAATTTCATTATCTTCCCCATAGGTATGTTTAGGGAGAGGCTTCATTTGCGAAGTGTGTGGCCGCGGAGAGGCTATATTCCCATTCCAGTTGGACTCCACAGCCCGGTGCGAATGCTGCAATGCCTGTTTCCATGCTGGTTGCTTCTCACCAGCTCGTTGCCCAAGATGCATCAGGAGGGAGTCGAGACGATCATCACGGGAAGTAATCGAGAAGCAAGACTCGGTGGATTCGTCTTCAAGTAAAGAGTCGTGAATTCAGTAAATGAGGCATGTTCAGCATCAACTTCTGGAGTCCATATGATGTATGGATATTATCTGTATCTCAAGTATTGTGATATGTATACATACTTTGTCCTATTAAGTGCACCAAAGAACATACTTCTGATACCTATATGAGTTTTATGAAATATGTCTGTACTGTGTTTGTGTGTGTGGGTGGGTGTGGGTGTAGGTGTAGGTGTGAATGTGAGTAGGTATGGGGATGGTTATTGTAAGAGAAATAGTGAGGGTGTTAGTGAGGGAAAGGAAAAGAGAGGGAGAGAGTGAGAGTGAGATAGAGTGAGTGCATACATGCTGGCATATATATATGTATGTGTGTGTGTGTGTGTGTGTGTGTGTGTGTGTGTGTGTGTGTGTGTGTGTGTGTGTGTGTGTGTGTGTGTGTGTGTGTGTGTGTGTGTGTGTGTGTGTGTTTGTGTGTGTTTGTAAATATTACATATAGATTTACAATAAAGAAAAGAAAATGATATTGACACACACACACACATATACAAACATGCATACACAAAATATGAATGGAATCAAAGAAAATGCTTCTATTAATGCATTTTTATGTATTTATAGGTATCCCTGTTAGGTTTTGTCTTTTTTTCTTTAAATCACAGTGTGTATTCTCTTATATCAATCCTCCCTAATTATTTTGAATGTCATTAACATTATGAGATTTAAGTTGATAAATGGCTACTCACCAAAAATATGCTGCCTCATAGTGCTTTATGGCATTCAGAAATTGATAATTTATCAGCCCTGTTTCACACATGCACATGCACATACACATGCACACACATGCACGCACACGCACACGCACACGCACACGCACACGCACACGCACACGCACACGCACACGCACACGCACACGCACACGCACACGCACACGCACACGCACACACACACTCACACTCACACTCACACTCACACTCACACTCACACTCACACTCACACTCACTCTCACTCACAGTCTTACATAGATACTAAAACACATATTGCTATAGTATATTGCTTAGCTTGTTGCAGATGTCCCACACAAGAAACTATTGTATGGTCACAACAATTTATTTTTGGATTGAAAGTTGGAGAATGAAGTTTTGCAGAAAACTATGAAATTATTCAGGAAGATAAAGAGTATTTGTTATTGCTTTTTCCATGTATTATTATCATTATTTTTTAAATCTTTATCTGTATATATACATTATGCAACTTTGTAACTATAGGATTCCTGATTTTTTATGAATTTAGTACCAAGAGCAGAGATTGGGTGTGACAATTTGAAAAGATACTAACCAAACTTTTAACTTTCATAAATGGCATTTTCAGCAGTGGAGAGGAATATACCCATGTCAAAATTGTCAGCCAGTGAATTCTCTAAAGTTACTAAGATTTATTGGACAAAGTCACAAGTGCACAAATCGAACAGGATTTTTACACTTGGATAAATGGAGATGGCATCTATTTTCTCCCATCTTGGCTCTCTTCTCTTTTTTTATATTCTATCAGTGAGTTTCAAGATAACAGGCAACTGAATTGTTAACCAATAGTTTTGGCTTCATTGGCTCCTGACTATATGTTTATAAAACATGATACAGCTATTAAGGTGAATGTGATAAAATAGGCTTTCTTGAACTACATGGCAGTTTTTCATGTCTCTTATTGAGAGTGACACCTATATTTATATTTGTTTTTGATGATACGTTGCTATGCTTCCTATGGCTTTTCATAATCAGTTGCATTTCTGTTTGCAAGTAAACATTACAGTGATGATTATGATCATATTAGGATTTTTTTTACTTGTACAACTGATGTAGAGTATATTACTTGCATTAATAATTGCCTAAGAAAAAAAAGAAGACAAATACCAAGATTTTTTTTATATCTTAAATACATTATCTCTCTAGGGATGGCAACCTGTATGGCTGTAATATAGGATATAGTTTTATGGTCATATAGTACTCATTATGGACTCAATAAGAATCTTTACCATACACACTAACCATAGCTCTCACACCCCAAGTAATTTGGAATGTGGATTCAAAATATCTTCTTATGTAATTGCCCAAAGGTAAGATAAGTACCTCATATTATAATACTGTCATAGAAAATGTAAAATAACCCAAATGTACCAGACATCTGAGTTTAGGTTCATCCGTCTCTAGAGGGATTATGTTATTTCACTCTAATGTGTATGGCCAGTTTACCGGTTGTATGAAATTTTATGAAACCTAATTCTTAATGAGTTTATTTTCTTTAGCAGCACACAGTGTACATTGAGGCGGCTATAAGAGCAGTAGATTAACTATATCATATGGCATAATTATATGGCTGTTGTGCCCAGGAAGAATGCATCTGTGGTAACAGACGGTTCTATTTATTATTTTCATATCTGTCAGATATATAATATGAAGATCTGATATTTATATAATTTGTAAGAAAGAGAGTAAGAATGAGAGCAGTAGGATGTGGAAGAGTGAGTGAAAGAGTGCGTTCATTGGTATTTGTGTCCATGTGTTTGTTTGATTGTGTGTATTGATAAATTTGTGCAACCATGCATAAGGTACCTATTACTCTCCTAAACTCTCATATTACTCTTTGTTTGTCTCAGCTGTTCACTGTAAAATTAATTTAGTTCTTTAATATGATGTAATCCCTGTGCGCAAATGTCTTTCCTTAATTGGTCTATTACCGTCATGTCTTTTTTATGTTTGTTACTATATTTGTCCAAGAAAGTTACAGATCATAGTGTAGGAAATATGATAAAAGTGCCAATACTCTCCTTCCAATTGTTCCATTCTTAGTTTAGAACCCCTTTTCATCATCTTACACATCCTTGTCTTTATCTTTCTCTTCTGTGTTCCCTTCCCCTTCCCCTTTCCCTTTCCCTTTCCCTTTCCCTTTCCCTTTCCCTTTCCCTTTCCCTTTCCCTTTCCCTTTCCCTTTCCCTTTCCCTTTCCCTTTCCCTTTCCCTTTCTCTTTCTCTTTCTCTTCCCTTCCCTTCCCTTTCCCTTTCCCTTCCCTTTCCCCCTTTCTTCTTTCTTTCTTCCCTTCCCTTCCCCTTCCCTTCCCTTCCCTTCCCTTCCCTTCCCTTCCCTTCCCTTCCCTTCCCTTCCCTTCCCTTTCCCTTTCCCTTTCCCTTTCCCTTTCCCCTTCCCTTCCCTTCCCTTCCCCTTCCCCTTCCCCTTCCCCTTCCCCTTCCCCTTCCCTTCCCCTTCCCCTTCCCCTTCCCTTCCCCTTCCCCTCTCCCTTCCTTTCCTTTCCCTTCTCTTCCCTTCCCTTCCCTTCCCTTCCCTTTCCCTTCCCCTTCCCCTTCCCCTTCCCCTTCCCTTCCCCTTCCCCTCTTCTATCATATTTTCCTTCCTTTGCGGTGGTGGTGACTTTTTAAAGGAGTCAGATTGCATATTTATTTACAGTTCCATAGATGTCCATTTTGTGTACTTTTTTGTTGATGGTTTTCATTTGTTATGTTATACCGGAGTGTATATGTATACATAAGAACACATTCAAACAAAGTTCTTTTTAATGATGTTGATATTAAAGCAAAGATAAATTAATGCCATTTTTAAGTTGTTATATATTGCATATTCTGTATAATGTTATTGGATGTAGTATGTTTGTGTTAGGTTACTGTTGTAAAACTGTTTTTAACCTGAAAGAATTAGAGGAAAACTGTGGAATATTCATAATTATTTTGGTGCTAACCTCGAAAGGAATATGATTTTCCAATTTTTGTTTTAATGTGAAATTGTTTCATGGTCATAGTGAGGCAGATTTAAGAGTATTCTAATGATATATATGAAATGCTTATCCCCAGTTTTAAGTTGAATTTAGATTAAACCACAACCCTCCCAATGTATAATGCACATTTTTTTTCCTTTTCTAAATACAGAAGAATTTTTCAAGATGCTTATATTTAGTGCCAAAATTGAGTAATGCCATACAAAATGCATGTGATAGTAAGCAAGGATGTACAAGGCTAAGAATCTTCATTCATAGAAATCATATTACCTTAGTTTACTTCTTATAAACAGCAGGTAAGCAGTGTAGTGTAAAGCACTGGTGATCTTTTTATGTTATGCTGAGACATCCTGGCTATGAAATATTTAAAAAGCTTGCATGAGGTGGCCTTACTAGTAACTATGGCATTGTTAGGTAGATAAAAGGTATGGATTGATAAAGCAGGCATTTATGTAACCCATGCATAAAATGTACATTAATGGCTATCTTGTAAGTATCATCAGTGTTAGATTGGTATATATTCTTATATTTTTTGCAGTGATACTTCAAAAAATGTCTAAGCTTGAATTCTTTGGTTTTATTTTCTTCCTTATCACTAAACACATTTTAAGAACCAAAAATATTGTTACTGAATGTTCAACCAGACCGATTATGTATTTTATTTCGAGAATTTTTGGTATACGCTATCAGTATAATGAAATAAAAAATGGTTCAACCAAGATTTTCTTGAAACTTGTATTTTACATACAAATGCATGCATGTGTGCCTGCTCACTCACACATATTCACACACACAATTTTATAAATTTCCTCCAATAGAAAACATATACCCAGGAATGAGGAGATATATTACATTTGTAAGGTGAATTACTCTAAAGATACAAGACTGAACAAGCAAGTTTTTAATCCTGAAAATATCCAAATGTTATCAAGACAGTTTTATTACCAAAGTTGATAGATATATCACTGTTTTGTAATAAAAGGTGGGGAATTACAAAAAAGAAAAATTAATCCCTGGAATCTACTCACTGTGCATTAAATTCACATAGTAAAAAAAAAGAACAGAATCTTACGTATGTAAATCTCATTTGTAAAATGACTCTAATACCCGGATGCAGAAAGATTGTAGGACTTCATACGAGACTGATAGCAACGCATACGCACACGCACATGCACGCACGCACACACACACACACACACACACACACACACACACACACACACACACACACACACACACACACACACACACACACACACACACACACACACACTCATTCACTCACGATAAACTTTTGATGATCAGAAGTTTTCATTAAATGCTGAAATGGCCAATAGTAAATAAAATGTTTTTTATGTTAGATCATAATCTATAGAATTGCCATTCACCTGAGACATTTATGTCTAAACATTTTAATTCTCTAACTGCAAAATCTATCTTATATTGTCTATTTAGGAACACAGAATTGAAGGAATGAATGGACTAGTGTGTGAATAAAATAAATGGCATTTTCTTATTAGTGGGCTGAATGTTCTTTACTTGGATTTAAATAATAACTTTTCTTCATATCATCTGTATTTATCAAGGGATATAAACTAATAGGTAATGCCATGTCATTTTTTTTTCTCTGAATAGTTCACTTGTACAGTAATTCGTATGAACAAATAGATACCAGTGTCACAATATGGAATTTAGTTGTTCAGTTCATATGTCAACTAAGTATGTCAATAAGAGGTTAATACTAATTTCCCTTATGTTTGAAGATGTTTGTGCATATAATTTATAAAACACCTAGATTTTTTTTTTTTTTTTTTTTTTTTTTTTTACATCAAACCGGCAATGCCTGTGATTTACACCATTTGTTTTGAGCTTGAAAGTAGTTTGAGATTATTTTTTAGTTAATTAATATTGGCAAAATATTAAATTTTAGTTAATATTGGTAAAATTGTTCTTCATTAGTTAAATTTGTGCACGATACTGTTTTTGATATGATACGATGTTATTATTTCTCGGAAACATATAAGATGCTTCAGAAAAAAATAGTCTGTATATTTAGACTTCACGTAATAAATCTTCAGCGACTTGATATTGCACAAGAAACTCCGTTCTCCGTTGCGTGACAACCATGTATTATACAAGCCCTTAGTTGCGTAGTTGCTGGTTCGAGAATATTTCTGATTTTATTTATTCATTAATTTACTTGATGTATCAGGAATAGATGATAGTTTAAAGTGAGGTGATGACTAGTATTGTCTTGAAATTAAATTAACTATTAATTCAAAATTTATTTTATTTATTATATTATTATTATTATTATTATTATTTTTATTTATTTATTTATTTTTACTGATGACTTTCTAGTCCGGTTATAATTTACGATAAGTAACATACTACCCCTTTTAGCTTCCTTTACTTTTCTTAACATGTATATTCATCAGTTACCAACTTATGAACTGCTGTAACTAAGAATGTTTTATGTGAATATGCGACAGATATTTTAGATTCTTTCCTCTGTTACTTCATCGCAAAAAAAACGTCGTGTTTGGTTTGTAAAGATTTTTTTTTTTCATTAATGTTATTGATTATAGGGAACAAAAAGGATGCAAATTACTGCATTATACCGAAGAAACATGTCGTTAATTCGTTTATTTATTACTCTATTAAAAATGATTTGTGTTAGAATATCTTGCAACTGTTTCAAGGTCATGGAAGATGTCATTACTTTGCTTGGCTATTTATCATGTGTAGTAATTGCAATATAACAGCATCATAGTAAGAATGCGAATTTTAAATGCATTTTAAATTACGATGGTGATTCAAGTGCTCTACTAAAAATGTAGACATCTTTTAACCCAATATTTCTTGCAACATTTGTATCAACATCTGCAACCAACTCTTATGAATGAGCATTATTTCTTTTTTTTTCATTTTGCACATATGTATGGTTCCCAGTATAACAACTACATTCAATTTTCAAAACAATAAAAAATTGTAAAAGAATAAGGATACGAATCAATAAAAAAAGGATCTAAGTCCTTAATTAATAACACTGAAGACCCTAGCAAATATCTAGGATGTCACATGATAACACTTATGCTTATGACTATCGAAAATATTATTACTCCACTAGAAAAGATAATAATTTAAAAGGAAACCTGAGAATCCTTGTGCATTTTTAATTCGATTATTCTATACCCATCATGGGAATTGCGACAAGGATGGTAATGAAAGGCAGTCAAATAAATATACATTTAGGTCTACCGCCATCCACAATGTTCCTCTTAATGTCTGCCATTTCATTCACAATTTCCGTGGCTGCCTTACCTTCAACATTATTTACGAAATAGAACATGATATATCGTCTGGTAAAACGATGTTGTGGGCTGATATTTCATTTATCTTAATGGATATTCAAACTTGAAGAGTCAGAAAGTAAAAATGCCTCAGAAATCTGCGAAGGTGTTT
Source organism: Penaeus japonicus (assembly GCA_017312705.2). Taxonomy (NCBI): domain Eukaryota; kingdom Metazoa; phylum Arthropoda; class Malacostraca; order Decapoda; family Penaeidae; genus Penaeus; species Penaeus japonicus. The sequence goes on along the minus strand of BOPN01005142.1, from coordinate 32,548 downwards.
TGTAAGACACTGAGGTATTTTGAACGAATATTAAAAAAAAAAGTAAAATGGAAACAATCAGCAGTCTTATTTTCCTTATGTTCCGCATATTCAGATTCACTCAATGTGGCGTTGCTCAAGTTAACATTCACTGGCGCCCTACCTACAAGTATCTGCTCTGCGTACCGTATGTACAACTGTTTCCGTGTAACTTATGAATATAGATTTATTTTGGATATATAGATGAATGTAAGAAGCATTTTATGATTGAACTACCATAGACCGGAAATGCTTGAGTCGAGACTAGTAGTAAATATAATCTAAAGAACACAATGAGGTAAGATTGTCAATATTCTACAAAAAATTGGGATTGTCTCTGACTGAAAACGACCCTGTTCATACAAGTATGATCATTTGATCATATCTGATGTTTTCCTATGAGGCTGAAATAAGCATTTAGTTTTTCCTCATATCTAGCGCTGTATTTGTACCCAATTTATACTCTAAAGTTTCAGATATATGGACTTTTGATCGCTAACCACAGTGGATACAACGAATGGCAAATGTGAAATCTTGCAAGATTTAGAAATTTTGTATCGTAATACTCAAACCCTGTTAGAAAAGATGAGTGAAAACTAGGGTGCAGTGCAATGCCATGTGGTGCTGCATATGAGTAACGGAAGCAGTATTTGGATAAAGAGGAATTGCAAATAAATACATTGAATAGTCATGGCCAATCGTCTGTTAGTAATAGTCGACTGGGAAATGCGAAAAGCATTTTCTTTGGCGGCAACTTCTATCCTCTTCTGCATCTCCATTTCAGGCTCCTCTCCACTTATGACCCTGTCTCACATCGATCTAGTTCCTTTTCAGGTTCTGCATCCATCTTTTCACTGTCACTTTCATCGGCATGTCTTCCTCCATCCTGTCCATACCACCTTAAACTTCCCGTTGTCGCCTTATCCACAATCGACGCTCTCCCAGCCTGCGCTCCGATATCTTCACATCTCTCTCCCACGAATACTTCCTTCAGCCAGAGTAACAATCTCATCTCTGTGCTCTCCAGAAGCTTCCTTTCTCATTGCTATAATTTCTGCAACACTCAGTAGTGCTGGTTTTGCAACATTTGTATAAATCTTCACTCTCAGATTCAATTATATCCTTCTGACAGATCTGATACCAGCGATCTTGTCTATCCCGTTCCTGTTCTCTTCCTCACTTCCAGCTCTATTCCATCTATGTTCTCCACCATCGCTCCAGGATACTTGAAATGGCCCATACGGTTTAGCTGCTTTCCGTACGTATCTTCACGTATCTTCTAGCATGATCCCTCCCTCCGTTAGTACTATTCTACGGCTTCGTCTTCCCTGCATTTACTTTCAATCCTCTTCTGTCTAGACACTCTTGCCAGTTTACCTTCCTCTATTGCCGGTCTCCCAGGTGTCATTTCCAGTCGCCTCCCTCAGTTTATCCATCACCAACACAAACAATGACGGACTCAAAGAACGGCCCTAGCCTATTCCCTCTTCAGTTCCGATTTCCTCTGGCTCCTTATGATGTGCTCACTACTACTCTTGACACCCTGCACATATATTTCACCAAATCAATCAGTCGCTTGCACTCTTCTTGCCTAAAATGCCACTAAAAATACTAAAATACTAAAAAACACCACGTTCTTTGGGTAATTCTTGATGTTGAATTAGTAATTCTAGGGTAGGAATTCTTGTTTGCCGTCTCGAGGTCGACAAAACCATACCGCATTCTTTGATTGTTTATCGAAGTTTTCTTCAGTTCTCACAAAAAATGCGTCCTCTGACCCTCTACTTTCAGCCTGAGTACTTCTTATCAGTGCAATTTTTCTCAGCCTTCCACTCGCGAGCTGAATCCTCTTGTTGACGCTAAGGCTACGCATAGGGTGAAGGAGTGGTGGGAGCTATGTCGTATTCACACGCCAATGGGCGATAGTTCTTCACCTCTGGGGCCTCTGAGACCCTGAGGCCACAAGGCACCCAGTTACAGTGCGTCCTCGTGGAGGCATTTGGTGAGTCTTGATGATATAGGGTATGAATGTCATACGACCCGACACGCCCTTACACTCTTAGTGCTCTATATAACAGCACCGTGATGTACTGCTGTTGTAAATCTGAAAAGAAAAACATATGAGCACTAGAAGAAAGATGTAAGGAACACTTAATTCTAGCTAGCAAGAGGACAAGGACCTGATTTAAACGAACACATTACATAAGCTCTATTTATGGATTCTAGGTAGATCATGAAATAAGATGAGGCTCATTGAGTCAATAAAAAACCTGGTTATCAAAGCTCGTGTCAAGTAAAGGAAAAAAATTAAGAAATTGATTGCATAAGGACTAAACGGCCTTTAATTCACAGGCTGCCCGAACTAATGAATATACATCGTTTTCATAATATACAAGATAAAGTTGATTGCGAAAAAATACACGAAAGAATAGCTACGGCAAAGGAAAAAAAACGCATATAAAGTACCAAACATTTCAATGAATAAAATGAAGTAAATTGTCCTATGCAGCAAAGTATGTAAATAAGGAAA
>BOPN01005142.1:17500-20000 GCA_017312705.2 Penaeus japonicus | reverse complement strand
TGACCATTACCCGCTAATCTGTATAGGGGAAGGGTATAAGAAGGCGGTTACTTGGGACACTTATCACGGGGATGAGACATTTAATTGTATTATGTCAGGTCATATAAGGAATCTACAGCTGGTAAGAAATTTCCACTTCGATGTTTGCCTTGTAGACTTAAAGCCAATTTTAACTACCTTCATACGCACCTCCCAAATCGTCCCGATATAATAAGAATTACAAACATAGACAAGAAAAAGTGCTAAAATAACCAACATGTCTGGTATATGTACTTATCGTCTCTGAAAAAGTTCATACACGCAACTAGTACTTAAGATAAATTTAGATGGAATAGTGTATAGGGCGTGGGAGCAGAAGCTGTGCAAATACATGCTACAAAATAATAGGTAATAGTTATGCATGATGATTCAGTATAAATAAACATGCAATATAAATTGAAAATGCAGCACACTTATACACATATATCAAATCAGCTGTTATTAAAATAGTATTGTAATATCACACTGTGTAAAAAATGTATGAAATAGCAATTGACTTATACTAAATCATAATAATAAGTATATACATATCCAGAAGTGGGGTCCCTTGCGAAGTGGCATCAAGTGATGACCTTAGTGTGATGCAACCAACATACAGCATGGCCAGTTGATGGGGTAGATAGAGGTGTCTTGAGCGGAGCGCAAGCTCGAATCATCAGCTGTTGCAAGTCAGGTATTTGTCTAAGACCAGATTGGGAAATATTATTAAGAGTTATGGGTTCTATGATGAACCCGAAAGTTGCAACAACGCAAAGAGTTGACTGGATCAGGTACCGCGTACAGCTTGGAGTGGTCCTTGAAGTCGACAGGAGATTTGGTAAATTGACAGCGAGAACTATTTGCAAGATATGAATTTTCTTTAGGGAGAAAATTTATATGCAATACATCAACTTTAAAGGGAATAGCGAGAATTAGCAGTCATTTACCTGATAATAATGTATTCCTCTAAGAATACTTACGAAGCAGCAGACCGGATTCATCGAGTTATGAAAATGTGCAAAAATGTGTCTGCTGTGGATGATGAATGAATGATGAATATGAAAAATAAATGACTATGATGTAGATCTTCCATTGCACTAGCTGGATCTCGCCCTTGGAGAGAAAAAATATATGAAAAATCAACCGAATTGCCAACCGTGTCTCGCCCTTCAAATAGGTGGATGACCTGTAATTAAATTGGGGGCAAATTGGATTTTTTTTTTATAAATGTTTATGAGAAACAATCCAAATAACAACCGTATTTCGTCCTTCGAATGAAGCTTAGAAGGCATGACTTGTAGTATAGATTGAGTAAAATTGGAGATTTTTAAAAATGAAAATGTGCTGAAAAAAATATGATTATGACTTTGGTGATCGTTGCGTTAAGGAGGTTGGGACCTTACTCATGATAAATAATTGTATGATGGACTATACTTGTGGTCGATAAGATATACGTCTGTCAATCTCGTCATCTGAGTAAGCACTGACTTAGCCCGAGATATAGAGAGCGAGAGATAGAGATAGATAGATAAATACATATAGAAAGAAAGAGAGAGAGAGAGAGAGATATGAACACACGTACATTGCCATAAATCAGTCCTCTTCTGCCTCAGACCAGATCCTGTCCCCTCGCGATCAAAACACGGCTCATCTCCACTACCCGCAAGGATGGACACGAAGGGGAAATGGCTGTGGAAGATGACATCGACCGAGAGATATTACGAGCCCTTCACCGTCAGCTACCAGCTCATCCTCGTCACGCGCCAACCTCTGCAGGAGGAGCAGCTCATCCGCTCCCTCATCCACCTCCATAGGTACGGTACCCGCCGGAGGGCATTGCTAATCTTTCGCTTGGTATGCCTTCGTTTTGATGGCATGGAAATAATGAATGTAAGTCCTTTCTTGTAAGATCATAGGTTGAGAAAGTAAAAAAGGAAAATATGTGTAGTTTTTACAGACTGGTTTATGGAAGGAAATAGGAAAACATCGTATAGTAATGGGTTTGTGATTATATCCATTTTTATGTTATTAAAAGTGGCCAAAGTGTGTAAGACAGTTATCAGTAGGATATTACGGCAGAGAAAAGATTTTAGTTTGTTTAGTTTGATAACATATATTGTAAATGTCTAAGATCAAATCTGACACAAGTATAATGTTAAAATTGGATTTTCTAAACTTGAAACTTAAATGGTAAAAAAATTCAAAAAAAAAGAAAAAAAGATTAGAATCATAACCAGTGAAAAGAAAGTAATCCATATTATAGCTGGTAAGTGGAGTATATGACATGTAAGGTAAGCCTACTATTTCACCTACAGGAAGGTGCCGCTCCTGAGGGCGTGTTACGGGGAGCGAGATGGAGAAACGTGGCTCAGGGAAATGCAGGATGAAATAATAGACTTCGAGGTATGTTCTAACGGAGAGCCTCATGTGCACTGTGTATAGGAGATGTTTATGTGTACAACTACGCTTACTTTAAGTCAGG
>BOPN01005142.1:0-12500 GCA_017312705.2 Penaeus japonicus | reverse complement strand
ATTATTATATAATAATGTAATTATATTTGAGACTTGTGTGAGTTTAAGGCACTAGGCATGTGAAATGTACGACAGGAATCTTAATGATAAGGTGCAATAGCAATGACGGAATATTACTAATTTCTAAAATAAATAATGCTGTTACTGTTATGCACATTGCATTGCCACTAGCACTTAGCATTCGGTATTGTTATCATTATCATTATCATTATGTTATCATTATCATCATAATCGTTATTATTACCTGTATTATTATTAGTATTAGTAATAGTGTTATCGTTGTTATTATCATTATCACTATCATCATTATTATTAACATTATTATTGTTATCTTCATCATCATTGTTATCGTTATTATCCTTATCATTATTACTTTTGTTACTATTATCATTAATCTTATTTCTGTCATCATTATTATCATCATTACTCTTATTACTATTATTGTTATCATCATCATCTTAATTGGTATTCTCATCTTTATAATGATTATGATTATTATAGATAACATATTATCATTATCATTTTTATTATTATTATTATTATTATTATTATTATCAGTGTTATTATTATATTTACTATCATTATTATTATTTTATTATTACCATTATTATCATTATTATTAGTGTTATTATCATTATTATCATTATTACTGGTGTTATTATTGTTATATTTATTATTATTATTATTGTTATTATTATCATTATTATTAGTGTTATTATCACCATTATTACCATTATTATTAGTGTTATCATTATCATTATTATAATAATTATTAGTGCTATTATTATAATTTTTATTATTACCTGCATAATAATAATTATCAACATAATCATTATCATTAGCAACATTATTATTACTATTATTATCATCAAATTTAACATCATTATCAATATTGCTGTTACTATTGTTATATTTTGTGTCACGCACGTATGTGTGTGTGTGTGTGTGCGCGCGCTGTGCAATCGCATTTCTCCCATGCACGGAACAGATTTCATCCTGCACTGCAAGGACATCATAAATTACACTGTTTGTCATTTTTACATCGACAGCTTTTTTCGTATTAATCCGTTTAAAAATTTCCCTTAATCCCCCCCCCCACCTCCCCTTTATTCTCAACCGACCAGGATGGAGACGAAGGAAAAATGGCTGTGGAAGATGACTTCGACGGAAAGGTTTTTCGAGCCTTACGGTATCGCTTACCAGGTCACCTTCACGACCCGTGAACCTTTGCCCGAAGAACAGGTCCTCCGCGCCCTTAGTCATCTTTTCAGGTGAAGTGACGAGTTTTATCAGGTGTGATTATAGAGATATTAGAGTTGTTGAGGTCTCTCCATTTTCATGATTGTCATTCTCATTTTTTTTGTTATGAATGTTCGTTTTGGAGATAGAGGAATATAGAGAGGAAAAGATGTCACTTAACACTATTGTTTTTCTTTATGTCATCGGTCTATGTCTGATCTATGATGATTGTTGACTTTGGAGTAACTTTAGGGGATTACTTTATTAGATTATTGGTCGAGTTTATTACAGTATGCCTTATCTACATTATGCCTCATGCCTTGTCTACATCAGTCTGCTTACGGCATTAATGACCAGTCAGAGATGTACATGGCCAATCATAATGAGGAACTTATTTCTTTATGACTGCTCACGAATGATTGTGATTGAACATACGCGTTCACTGTTGCTTATGAACAAGATATGGAATCACAGAAATATGCGGATTGTTGAGATTTAGCAACATTTGCAATATATACTAGAGGTGCTTCAGATGTTTCGAATGGGGCTTCATTAGATTACTTTTGCTTTCTTTGATTAGAAGAACATTTGAAGTTACTCGCCACGATGTAACGACGATGTCAAAAGTTAATCTGTTACCAGTCTAAGGAGCAGACCTTCTATGCTTTGTTAGACTGATTAATCAATCGACAGAAATATATATAGATACCTTTCTGTTTTTTTTTTTTTTTATAGAATTAGTTTACATTTTTTAGTAATATATTTTATTGTATTATTCCAAAGTGGATGATGATCACGGCATTTCTTCACTTCTCAGAATAATCGAGATTGTTTTAAGTAGTTTATCTCGGCAGTTCATTTTAATAATATGATTACCACAAATCGGTAATGCTAAGATCTGAATTCCTACTTGTCCATTTCTTCATCTACCACATTTTTATGTAATTAAAATGATAAAGAAAATTACATTAAAGTACAGAAGGGGTGCGGCCCTAACACGCATCTAAGAGGAAGCATCATAGAAAATATTTGACCTGATTTCCTCTCTCTCCTTCAGGAAAGTGCCCCTCCTGAGGACGTGCTACGGCGAGCGGGACGGAGAGACGTGGCTCAGGGAGATGACACGGGAGATAGTAGACTTCGAGGTAAAGTTCTCATAACGATATATATATGTTTTAAACACACACACACACACATCTATCTATCTATCTATCTATCTATCTATATATATATATATATATATATATATATATATATATATGTGTGTGTGTGTGTGTGTGTGTGTGTGTGTATTTATATATATACATATATTACTATATATATATACATATATATGTATATATATGTATATATATAAATAAATATATATATATATATATATATATATGTGTGTGTGTGTGTGTGTGTGTGTGTATATATATATATATATATGTGTGTGTGTGTGTGTGTGTATATATATTATATATATATATATACATATATTAATATATGTATATATATATATATATATGTGTGTGTGTATCTATATATTATATATATATATATATATACATACACACACATACATACAGTTCATATATATGTATGTGTGTGTGTGTGTGCGCATGCATGCGTGTACATTTATATACTGTATATGTATGTATGCAATATTGAAATGATTGTTAAAAACGCATGAAAAACCGAAATGCTTCCTCAGACATTTGGGGTGAAGAAACGCATTAATATAGGTCTGTTGTAACGTCGAAGAATTTGCCTTGATTTCGGCTATTTCACCTTCACTCCACTCATCTTAAATTAATTGTTTTTATACTCTGAGACTCTGAGACATATTTGCAATGGTCATCGGGTCACAACAAAAGGAAATGGAATGCTTGCGATAAACCAGGAATGCCTTACATATAATTCAAAGTACCCTTTTCTTCAGGTACTTTCAGATGCTGAACGAACCGAAGACCTACTTGTCAAACTTCAGAGATACGACTTCAATAAACAGGCGGGTCCTTTGTGGTGCGTTAAACTGCGACCAGAATCAGGCTCTTCAACTAATGGTGTATTAAGGGAAGATGTTCCAGGCTTTCCTCATATGTATTCGCTGTTCTTTGTTATTAATCATGCTATTACTGACGGCACTTCGAACGCTTACATTTGCGGCTTCCTCGTTCAGATCCTGGAAGATGTTTTGGCGGGAAAACCAATCAATGACACGGAACAGCTCGGGATTTTCGTATCAGATGAACGGACGAAGAAGGCAATGCAAGAACAGGTGGCAGTCATGAAGGGTGATCCCGAACTACAGAGTAACCTGGTGAAGGACTATCAAGTACTTAAAGGAAGGTACTCATTATTGAAAAGAGTTTTCAAGGGAGTTGGAGAGGAAAAGGCAAGATCCGCAATTTTGACACGGGATTTCGACGCCGAAACTACCGCTGCCTTTATCAAGCGGTGCCGAGCGGAGGGCGTCACCGTCAACTCTACTTTCACAGCTATATGTAACTTTGCGTTGGTGGACGTGCTAGTGTATGGAGGCCTCGAGCAGGACTCGTACAGTCTTCGCAGTGACCACATCCTCAACGCCCGTCGCTACTGGAATGGCGATACCTCTCAGTATCTTGGCTGTCATCTCACAGAACCGATGCACGTAATCGTCGAAATACCGCGAGATTTCAACGAAAGCTTCTGGGATTATGCAAGGCTGACAAACGAGGAGTTCCAAACGAAACTCAAAAGCGGTGCAGTGCTATTAAAAGAGGCAGTGAAAGAGCTCGTGTCGGAAAGCTCAGACTTCGACCCCTCGTTCGAGCTCGAATTCGGTATCTCCAACATGGGAGACATGACGAAGAAGGTGACCGAGGGCGGCGATCATGTGCAGGTAGTGCATGTCGTAAGAACTGGGGCCATGGACAAAGTGCCAATCCCGTGGGGTCATTTTCTGCACACATTTCGCGGACGTCTCACGGACACGCTTGTCTACAATACGTCGTTTATCACATCGCACATGGCTAAGCTATTTTCCGAGAGGATAATGCATTATATTTATGAATCACTTAGAATATAAAGGTATCTTGATAAAAAAACACGAAGCAAATGCAATGTGTGATAAACAACTTTTAGAAGTCTTTTCCTAACTAAAATATGGAGTATTCTAACAGGGCGATTTGTTATAGCAGTGCATTACACAATAAAGCTGTGTTGTCTTACAAATGTCATTTCTGTCTATTCATTCAACTTTGAATTCTATGACAATACCAATCTGTATTAGAGAGAGAGAAAGTGAAATAAAGAGAGGTTAGGCAGAATTCACTGAGTATGATAAAAAAAAAGTCTCGCCTGGAAGAAAATTGTTATCAGTATAGATAACCTACATGAGATCTTGCTTTTAGTATTCCTTCAATTTCCTTGATGTGAAAGAAATTTGTAAATAAAACTAAGGTGAAAAATAAGAGATACGTTAAAACTAAAGCATGTAGACTGTCCGCTTCCATAAAATATTGTAATTTCGTTTTTCTATTAGACTGCCTCGCCATTGTGACTGCACTAGGTGCCTAAGCGCGGTGATCACTGCCGAAATAAACTTTTATTGGTGTTATATACACAATGTCCCGCCGAACAGAATACTGTAAATGTGGTAATAAAATATGTTGGCACTTAAACAGAATCGTATATATTCACATGAAATACAGATCTCGTAAGGAAGACATTCGGTATACATCACGAACCGGACACCACCGCTTCCTCCCTCATCACCAGGAACTAGAAACTTGACTCCTTTGACCCACGCAACTTGCCAAGAGATGGCGCCACAGGAGGGAGGGGGAGGTCCTTGGGAGGCAGAAGGAGATGCATGGGGAAGGAGGCAGAAGTATTCTGAGTGATGGGAGGGAGTAGGAGGACTGGGGGTTCTGTAGTGGGAAGCTGTGATGAAAAAAGATAAATGAAATATTGGCGCCGTGGTTTCTTACATCGGATCTGGAATGATCTAAGTTGGCACATTACATAAACCCGGTATTATTAGTGTATGTCTGATTGAGTTTACATGGTAACGTTATGGATAATGGTAGTGATATCAGAGACATAGGAAATGGTGATTTTTCCCTTACACACACACACACGCACACACACACACAAAAGGAACCACAGTTATTCATTAAACGTTTATGCGTTTATGTAAATTGAAAAAGAATTTACTTAACCCAGCCCCATGCTACCATTTCCAGTAGGCCGTGCCTGGCTGTTTATTTTATGCATCATCAATACTTATTACCTAAATTAAGTTTATACTGGTATTCCTTCACAACTCATCAAACCAATGATGCTTTAGGAAGGCTTTAATGTCTAAAGCTGATTCAGTCTGAGCCCGCAGATATTACACCAACTCTGCCAAAAGTTAAGGAAATTTCACTTTATCTTCTGCATATTTTGACGTGCTAAAAAAATGTTCCATATTTCACAACGCTTGCAAGATAAAGACAAATACGAGGATCGGAGCATAGACACCAGACTGTCTCGGATGAAGGGTCTAGGGTTACGGGCATCACACGGAATCTGAAAAAAATATTCTATTAACGAATATATACTTATAAAATTAGAGACATAAATCATGCTTACAAATATTTTCCTGCTTCACAGTGGACAAATATACAAAATACTGAAGAGCAGTCTCAGGAGAAAATATTTGAGGGTAGATAAATAATAAGACTATCACATATACCAAATATATATATATATATATATATTGTAGTAGGTTTCTTAACTATTGATATTTTTTTTTTCTGTGCATATGTATCTTACACATTTATAATTGATTGAAGTTTAAGAAAATCTGTATTATGTTCTTTTCCATTTCATTTTTCATGTTAATTTATTCTTTTCATTTAAATTAATGATTATTTGTATTGGATATTTATCTTATTCTTATGGCAAAGGAAAGTGCTTGGAGTATAATAGAGATTTATTATAACAAATAAAAGAAAAATATATTGACACTGAATACAAATTTGACATTGGATGGTTACTGCAGTTCGGCGTGATTCTTCAGAAAACTGCGAGTAGCTTTTGTTATGTTTTTCCAGATGATGTATATACAAAAAAAGGCTGAAAATAGTTTACAAATTAAACAAATATAATAAAGTTCAATGTAAAGTTATTCAGATTAACTTAGCACATACAGTTATATTTATATACATTTAACAAAAGAAAATTCCTCTCCTTGAGGAGACAACTCACGAGAGTGGTGGGTGGAAGGCGAGTGAGGACTCACCCTTGTTTAGAAGGTGTGAGGTCACTTCCCAATTACCCTCAGGCATCTAACCTTACCCGAAAAAGTCTGGCTACGCATGCTCGTTTGCGTAATCTCGTTAAGCATTCTATGGTTAGTTCGGCATTTCACCCCGTACATGATATGCATATACGACAAATCCACCGACATATATATATATATATATATATATATATATATATATATATATATATATATATATATATATAGGCATTCTTCTCTAATAATATCTGTGTGGAACAGAGAAGTCAGTTGGTCTTAAGGAATTATTCATTTTTCCTACATAACTGCTCCTAGTATCTACTTGATGGGAATTAGTATCAAAATCATGTTGATTTCAGTGGGAAATGCGCCTTTGCTGTGTTGTATTAGTCTTCGTTGTGGATGTTAAGAGAACAGAAATTCTTGAGAACTTTATAAAGCACATGTTTTATGAAGCATTATTAGTTACCAAAACTTGTATGACTATTATTAGGGGAAAAAAACATTTTGCTTTAATTAGAAAACAAACAAACTTGAACGAACGTTTTACAGGGCAAACACACAAACCCACCCAATAAACTACGAATGCAATTGCACAAATAAAGTGTGAGAGAGAAAAAAAAGGAAAATAAATGTCTCGATACATCTAGCAACCCTTCCAAGGTCACGTCTAACATCTTCAAGGATCATGTTCCTTTTTACGTGCACTGTTGTTACTCAGTCTACTTGCGACATGTTTTTTTAACCTTTGGATCGGAATTCCAGGAAAATATTAGGGGGATTTACTTGCATTTCTTAATGTAACAAAAGGATACGCAATTCGCTTTAAAAAATAATGTCCATCTTACTTTTTGCTGTACGTAAATTGTACGTTACTGACCGGCATTTCTTAGAAATGCATTATATAATTGACATGCATACAACGCGTCCTCGTACGCACACACACACACACACACACACACACACAACCACGCCAATACATGCATACTCTCAGATATTCTTTCCACCTTCGTTCATTCACATCACTGCTCATTGCTCAGTCCCTCATATCAGCAAAGGCTTCAGAATCTGACAAAGACCGATACCTTCAGAAAAACGCGAGGAAGATTGTCAATGCCTTCATCCTGAAGCGAAGGATCAGTCAGTGTTACACTGGCTGCTGTTGAAGGAAGACTTATTAACGAAAGCTGAGCAGGTAGGTATGAAGGGTCTTTTCATTCTTTGTTAGATTTTTCTATGATTATCTCATCATGGCTGCTCGCACTCCACATCATGTTTACTGTTATTACTACTATCTGATAAAGTTGATTATTGATATATTTTTCGTTATCCAGATCACTATTATCATGATTTTCATAATGATAACTCTTGCTATTGTCAACACTAATAGCACCATCACCATTACTATCACAATGATCATAACTATCATCATCATGATCATCACCATACCATGCCACGTTAGCTCAAATGAAGTTAAGATACAGTGTTATCTGATGTAGTGTTAGTGGCGTCAATGGTGATTATTTTCTCTAAATATAAAATAGGTGAAAAAAATGTGTGGGTGGCACAACTTGCATCAAGAAAGTTGCAGGGAATTCTAGATTTATCAAAAATGTTGCATAGGGCGGAAAGCTAGGAATTTGGTAGACACAATACTGAAATGTATTTTTTGTCTTTTGTAAGGCTTTTTTCAATAACGCTGATATATTGTGTGTAAATTATAATAATAAAATATGTGAATTGCGGATAAAGGCAGTCCTAAGTGTGTTATTTCACTGTATGTTTTATTTCGAATCATGAATTGGCATTGTCTACCCCTATATGCTGTTAAATGAAATACCAATAACTCTCCAATATATTTTAACACACACACACACACACACTTATAACATGTAGTGTGCACGGGCTATTAAGTGAAATACCAATAATTCTCCAATATATTTTAACACACACACACACACTCACACACACACACACTCACACACACACACACACACACACACACGCACAAACGCATACACGCACACACACACACGCACACACACACACACACACTTATAACATGTAGTGTGCACGGGCTACATATCTCAACTGCGACAATATGCCTATACTATACATATTCACACATTCTCTGCACATTACGATGTTAGCTTTATAATCCAGTATACATAATGCAGCATACACACGCTGCACATATCAAATGCTATGATAGACGGATATTCTAATTCATATTGCTCTCATCATCCCTCTCATTGGTCTACCAATAACTTCATCAATAACTCCATCAAAATCAAGATCACACAAGCTCTGTCCTGCGTCTCCCTTCCGTCCTCTCTCACCGATTATATCTAACGGAATCCCCCCTCCCCCGACCAGGATGGAGACGAAGGCAAAATGGCTGTGGAAGAAGACTTTGACTGAGAATTTTTTTGAGACTTTCGCCATCAGTTACCAGCTGAGCATCGTCACGCGCGAACCCCTGCTTGAAGAACAGCTCATCCGCGCTCTCACCATCTGCCAAAGGTAAACAATCGTGGTAGAGTCTCTTAGCAGGAACAGATGAATCGCTATAGTCATTGAAGAGTAACGGCTCGTTGCCTTGTAGTTTCTGAAAAGAGGGACAGGCAGACGAAGAAATGGTTTAATCATTATTTTCTTAGTTGACTGCTTGTTTCTCTCATTAATTATGATAACTCATGGCCAGGACGAAGCACTTTAGGCCAATCATAATTTACACATTAGAAATGGCGGTAAATTAATAACTTTCCCAAGATTTTTATTTTTATATTTCATTTTGCTGTGATTTGATCTCTCTTCCCAAACTTTGCTAGTTTATACCTAATCGTTCATCTCGGGATTTTTTTTGACAAGTTAATTAGTTAAAGTGGAAGAAAGTACTATAATATATATGTATATGTATGTATAAAATTATATATATATACATATATATATATATATACATATATATATACATACATACATATAATTTGATATTGTGAATATTGGAGATGGTAGTCTTGTATACTAGAATTAACTGCCGCCAGAAGTTTTCAGTAATTCAGAGCCCGTTTTCCATACTTAGGAAAGTGCTTCCCCTGAGGACGTGCTACGGCGAGCGGGACGGAGAGACGTGGCTCAGGGAGATGACACAGGAGATAGTAGACTTCGAGGTAAGTCAGAACGATATATATATATATATATATATATATATATATATATATACACGTTTTAAACACACACAAACACAAACACACACACACACACACACACTCACGCACGCACGCACACAGACACATGCAAACACGGCAAAAAAAAAAAAAAAAAAAAAAAAAAACTATTAATCGAGCAAGTGACGCAAGACAGTTCGGCAGTTCAGGGCATTTCAGGAGAGGCCGCGAAAGTTCGTTAGGTTGTCCCGCCCATTATCCCTTTCTGAACAGCCGATATGACTAACGTCGGTGATTTCCCTTAACTGGCAGTTCCTCTGGGCCAATGACTGAGTCCCCACTTGCATCCAGAGGACCCTAGCCTAACCTAGCATACAAGATCAATAGCCCATATATTTTGTTTTTTCATACATCCATTCTTTCATTTACTTATTCCATTTTACACTAGACTATTCTGCGTTCATTATTTGAATAGACTATGTTGATTTGTTGATTGTATTTCTACCGACTACATCCACCACCTTCGAACGGTTCCTCCGGAGCAACTAGGTACTCTGGTTTGTAACTGGGTTCGTTGTCCCTGTTCTCGGAGACCAAGAACCCGAGTAATCGGCTTGTGACCATCGAAATTTCAAAGGACGTAATACAATTTAAATGCCTACGTTTATATAGTGGATTAGCAACATATTTCATGGACAAATTTTCATGCATTCGTGCTTGGCACCGAATGGGATTTATACGTTTAATAGTTGGCATCACGAGTATTAATTAAGTTGGAAGACAACTTTTATGACAATGAGGCAATATGAAATCTTTTATATATGCATATATATATATATATATATATATATATATATATGAATGATTGTATATATATATATATATATATATATATATATATATATATATATATATATATATACTGTATATATTAGATATCTACATTTTCATGTATATATCATATCTCTTATATTTCAATATACTCTGTCTCTGTAAGTATGCTTTTCTTCACATTACATATGAACAAATGTGCCTGATTAGAAGGACCTGAACACTGTTGAAAATGCCTCTTGTAGATGTGCACAGACGTCGTAAAATACTATTTCATTCTAAATGATGACCGAATTGCGATCACAAAATATCAAAACTGATCAACGTTTATTTCAGTTACTTTCAGACGACGAAAAGAACGAAGATCTTCACCGCAGACTCCATGGATACAACTTCAATACGCAGACTGGTCCTTTATGGTGCGTGAAGTTGCGACGAGATTCGCACTCTTCGCCAGAGTGCGTATTCAGCGAAGAGGTTCCAGGATTTCCTCACAAGTATTCCCTGTTTCTGGGGATTAATCATGCTATCACCGACGGCACTTCGAACGTCATCATCTGCGGCTTCCTTATTCAGATCCTGGAAGATGTTTTGTTTGGGAAAGAAATCAACGACAAGGAACAGCTCGGGGTTTTCATATCGGATGAAAAAACAAACAAAGTAAAACAAGAGCAAGTGGCAGTCGTGAAAGGTAATCCTGAACTTCAGAGGACGTTGATAAAGGACTGGCAGGTACTGCAGGAAAGGCGCTCAATTCATAAAGCAATTTTCAAGGGAGTTGGAGAGAAAAAGGCAAGGACCGCATTCTTGACACAGAGCTTAGACGCCGAAACTACCGCCGCCTTTATCAAGCGGTGTCGTGTGGAGGGCGTCACCGTCAACTCTGCCTTCACAGCTGTCTGCAACTTTGCAATGGTGGATCTCCTGGTGAGTGGGGGCCTCGAGCAGGACTCGTACAGTATTCAAAGCACACACGTCCTCAACACCCGTCGCTACTGGGAAGATGGTACCTCTCAGTACCTTGGATGTCACATCAGTCTGCTCAGTGGGATACTCGAAACACCACGAAACTTCGGCGAAAACTTTTGGAAACACGTAAAGCCAATCAACGAGGAATTTCAGATGAAATTCAAAAGTGCTTATTCTCTACAACTGGAGGGAGTAAAAGAGCTCGTGTCGGAGACCCCAGATTTCGACCCCACTTACGAGTTCGAGTTTTGCCTCACCAACATGGGACTCTTGTCGAAAAGTATGACAGAGGGAGGCGATCACGTGCGAGCAGTGCACCTCCTCAGGACTGTGGACTTAAACGACGTTTCTTGTATATATAATAATTTTTTGCATACTTTAAATAGACGTCTCACTCATACTCTCGTCTACAATACATCACTGGCCACTTCGCACATGGCTAAACTCTTTTGCGAGAGGGCATTCCACTATCTCCAAGCATCACTAAAAATTTAAAGACAAAATTGTAAAGGGTGAAATGTAAGCACACAATTAGCGTATGTTCAACTATTTTGTTCATAACACTGTCAAACATTCTTAGATAGATCGGGACAGAGAAAGAGAAAACAGTAGGATAAATATTAATGATAAAAAATAAAAACATTGGAAATGACGGTACTTTAGCAATAAGGCTGTGTTTTATTCAACCATGGGTAAATATATGGCTTACATGCCACAAATATATGGCTTACATACATCGGATTATCTTATGCATTTTCAATATCCACTTTACTTTATTTTACTTTACTGCAGTGCCTGTCTTGTGACGTTGGCGATCATGGCCCGCCATTCTTTCCGGTCTTCCATCATTCTGAGAACATCCACAACTCTCAATCCTCTTCCTGTTTTTTTGGGTGTGGTTATGAAGGTAGATTCTCTCATACGTTCGGGTATGTTTCCAGAATTGTAAATTCTATTTGTCAATTTCGTTATTTTATCTATTGCACCATCACCTGCTGCTTTGATAATTTCTATGGCTATTTCATCTTTCCCTGTCG
>BOPN01005141.1:72500-75000 GCA_017312705.2 Penaeus japonicus | reverse complement strand
GAATTTCCTGCAAAAAATAGAAAACAGGACGGCTGTAAACAAACTGCCAACTTCTATGGACTCTTTATTTTTTTATCCTCAGTAAATAATAATTTTTATCCTCAGCAAATAATTATATTTTACCCTCAGCAAATAATTATCTTTTATCCTCAGTAAATAATGATCTTTGATCCTCAGTGAATAAATTGATATAGTATAATTCTTACACAAAATATTTCCTCACTCTCAGATTGTTTTCCCGGATGCCTTTTTGAATACCCCCAAGAACCGGTCGCGGTACCCCCTGAGGGTATTGGGGCACTGCGTTAAGAACACCTTTTTTAAGGTGTGTAAGGCCGAGAGTGTGGAGGGAGAGGGAAGTAGATAGTAGAGCGAATTAGAGGGAGAATAAGAGACATCCTACATTTAAGAAAGATAGAAAGATAGAAGCGAGAGAGAGAGAGAGAGAGAGAGAGAGAGAGAGAGAGAGAGAGAGAGAGAGAGAGAGAGAGAGAGAGAGAGAGAGAGAGAGAGAGAGAGAGAGAGAGAGAGAGAGAGAAAGAAAGAAAGAGAAAGAGTGAGAGAGAAAGAGAAAGAGAAAGAGAAAGAGAAAGAGAAAGAGAAAAAAAGAGAGAAAGAGAGAGAGAAAAAGAGAGAGAGAGAGAGAAAGAGAAAGAGAAAGAGAGAGATAGAAAGGGAGAGAAAATAAAGAAGGGCTTTGGATTGGCCAACTAGGTAATTGATTCACTTTTATTGCAATTGAAACTGTTATTACTTCATATTGTGTGCAAAGTGATGTAATGATGAATGTCTCTAGTCTTCATCACCTTACTAAGAGTGGAAAAAATTGCCTTTTCTAAGAAGATCTGGATTTCAAATAATCTTATTTCATTATAACATTTGACTGACTTTATTTTCCAGAGACTCATCGGTCACAACAGGAATACTTGCAAGTACAGGATGAAAGATGAAGATAAAGACGAAGACGAAGACGAAGACAAAGATGAAGAAAAAGAAAAAGAAAAAGAAAAAGAAAATGAGAATGAGAATGAGAATGAGAATGAGAATGAGAATGAGAATGAGAATGAAAATGAAAATGAAAATGAAAATGAAAATGAAAATGAAAATGAAATGGAATGGAAATGGAAATGAAAGTGAAAGTGAAAGTGAAAGTGAAAGTGAAAGTGAAAGTGAAAGTGAAAGTGAAAGTGAAAGTGAAAGTGAAAGTGAAAGTGAAAGTGAAAGTGAAAGTGAAAGAGAAAGAGAAAGAGAAAGAGAAAGAGAGAGAGAAAGAGAGAGAGAGAGAGAGAGAGAGAGAGAGAGAGAGAGAGAGAGAGAAAGAGAAAGGGAGAGAAGATAAAGAAGTGCTTTGATTGGCCAACTAGGTAACTGTTTCACTTTTATTGCAATTGAAACTGTTATTACTTCATATTGTGTGCAAAGGGATGTAATGATGAATGTCTCTAGTCTTCACTACCTTACTAAGAGTGGAAAAAAATGCCTTTTCTAAGATCTGGATTTCAAATAATCTTATTTCATTTTAACATTTGACTGACTTTATTTTCCAGAGACTCATCGGTCACAACAGGAATACTTGCAAGTACAGGATGAAAGATGGAGATAAGGACGAAGACGATGATGAAGAAAAAGATGAAGAAAAAGAAAAAGAAGAAGAAAAAGAGAAAGAAAAAGAAAAAGATTAAAGATAAATAAATAAATAAAAATAAAAATAAAGAAAAAGATAAAGATTGAAATAGAGATAGATATTAGAATAGAGATAGAGATAAAGATAAAGACAAGGAGAAAGATAAAGAAAAAGAGAAAGATAAAAATAAAAATAGAAATAAAGATGATGAAGATGAAAATGAAGATAAATATAAAGATAAAGATAAAGATAGATAAAGATAAAGACAAAGACAAAGATAAAGATAAAGAAAGATAAAGATATACACGAAGACGAAGACAAAAGATGTAGGCGAAGAATAAAGTAACAAAGATATTCATAATCCTACCCAAAGTAATGTGATGATAATGATAGTACTAACAATGAAGACGCGACTGATAATGAAAAATAACTTTCCCTCTTGTAAAACCCAGGTCAAACTACATACTCATTAAAGCTTTTTAGTCTAAGGTTAACACAATAACAGAAAAATCATAAAAGCACACAAATAAAGATTATCCAGAAGGTATCAGATGGTATCATGACTAAAATGTCAATCAAATTCATCTCCTACTTCAATTAACTTGGGAAAATAGCGGTAGATCGAAAGAAGAAGAAGAAGAAGAAGAAGAAGAAGATGAAAACATTGAAGACCTCTAATTGATATAAACCAGTAACTGAAAGGATGTATGGAAAAGAAGAAATTAGAGTTTGTTGTCTTTCATAGGCCTTTTTCTCTCAAGCTGGGGGAGCAGATGTGGTTACGTGTGAGTCGAAAGAAGAAGAAGAAGGAGAAAAAGCAGAAGGAAGAAGGAAGAGAGAGAGAGAGAGAGAGAGAGAGAGAGAGAGAGAGAGAGA
>BOPN01005141.1:55000-65000 GCA_017312705.2 Penaeus japonicus | reverse complement strand
GGGGAAGATGATAAACAAACACTTCCAAACATTTTTCATTTTTTCTTTTCTTTTTTCTCTCTCTTTCTCTCTCTCTCCAACGTGCCTGACAAACCAGATCGATGAACTCAAACATTTCAGCTGATATTCTAGTTACATTTTCAACTGTTACCTGCTGACCTGCACACTGTCTGGTTCATGCGGTAAATCATTTAAAAAAAAAAAAAAAAAAAAAAAAAACTGTACCAGAACTTTTGGCGGTTCGTTTATATCTGTTCATTTTATTCATTGTTCATAATCGTTCTCTGATGTGTCGTATAACACCTGATGTATTGTGATACTTGTTGCTGTACGCGTTGTATGTCAATACAGTCCTTAAAAAATATATATATATATAATCATGCATCTGTGTATGCGACTAAATTTTGCTTATAGTGGTGACTTTTAAAAGTACATGAATATGAATGTATTATATCATTATATACATAACCTTTTAGATATGATGCACAATAATGCAAAATATATATGCAGCATATAATACCAATGGCATGGTTTTAAGCGTCAGTGTTTTCTCCCACATTAATAAATCATTTTTTGGTTCGTTTATGGCATGACCAAAGTGTTCAAGTCGATCTAAACAGATTTTACTGGAACAGCGCAACAAAGTGTGTGGTGAATTTCAGCGATTTGATGTGAAATATGCGAAGAAAGAGAGAGAGAGAGAGAGAGAGAGAGAGAGAGAGAGAGAGAGAGAGAGAGAGAGAGAGAAAAAAAGAAGGAAGTGTGTAACGGATAGATACACCTTCACCCCCCCTCCTCCCCACTCCAAACAAAAAAATACCGGCGGTCCTTGTGTTTTAGCCGTCTTGTCTTAATTTATGCAAATATTCCGGTATTATACAGATTCTTCCTTGGTCTTTCAAGATGCCGCTCTCTCTCTCTCATTTGCTTTGTTTTAATATCCGTATTAAAAAGAGAAAGAAAGAGAAAGAGAGAGAGAGAGAGAGAGAGAGAGAGAAAGAGAGAGAG
This sequence comes from Penaeus japonicus, assembly GCA_017312705.2. NCBI lineage: Eukaryota > Metazoa > Arthropoda > Malacostraca > Decapoda > Penaeidae > Penaeus > Penaeus japonicus. The sequence continues at coordinate 63,992 of BOPN01005141.1, read as the reverse complement.
AGAAAGAGAGAGAGAGAGAGAGAGAGAGAGAGAGAGAGAGAGAGAGAGAGAGAGAGAGAGAGAGAGAGAGAGAGAGAGAGAGAGAGAGAGAGAGAGAGAGAGAGAGAGAGAGAGAGAATTTCATCATCTTAATATCTACGAGGTTTCCTTTTCAACTATCATTCATTTAAAACAAAAAGGTTACATCAGTCCATCCATGCATCATTTCCCTGTATTCCAATTAGTTCAATTGCTGATTGGCCATAAATATAAAAAAATAAAGAAAATAAAAAAATGCTTGGAAAATATTTTTCCGTTTAGTGAAAAACAACAAAGATCCACATATGTGTATATGCAATAACATTTTATTTTCTTTTTTATTTAGTCATTCATTTATTTATTTATTTAATTTCATTTTATTTCATTCATTCATGTGTGTGTGTGTGTGTGTGTGTGTGTGTGTGTGTGTGTGTGTGTGCGTGCGTGTAAGTGAGGAATGGTTTTGCGGACGTTTCACCAGCTCATGCCATGCGGGTCACACCATTTCAAAAAATCAATCACAGATATCAAGCAAAGGACACCCTTCAAAGATTTGAAAGAGGAAAGGAAATTGTTCATTACGTAATCAATAACTTGTCCCAATTTTGTCACTGTGTGCCCCAATACCTGCCAAACTTTGATTAAATAAATTCAGACGTTTAGCTGTCCTTTTTTCCAGTGAATTTCATTCATATTTTGATTGGTAATTGATCTTGCTATTAAAAAGGTAATACATAACACGATTTCCATGTTATTCTAGAAACCGGGACATAACGTCTGTAGAAAGAGTCGCATTTTGAGTGCATGTTACAGAATGTATGAATATATTGGAACATACCATAAAGTGAAAATTTGAATATGCATAATAAAAATGATTTCTTTTCGCACGAGATTCTCGAAACAGACAAAATTGCTCTTATCTAGTTTGAACAGAGAAATTGGGGAGGCACCCGCGCACCTGGCAACAGCTCAGACCAGCGTTCCCATATCGTAATAAAAGACATAATCGTAATCATTTGCCGACGAAGAAAACGGTAACATCTGGCACTAATCACGTCACTGTAGTATATAATAACTCTTCGCCTTTAAGAGACAAGGCCATAAAGGTGAAAACAGAACCAAACACAAGTAACTAACTGCCAAACAGCTCGTGCCAGACACCGGAAGAGCGAGCTGGAAATGAAACAGCCTTCACCCTCACAGCCTCTCTCCAGGGATCTCGTAAGACTTAGATGCTAACGAGTTCTGTAGTGAAGAGGATGACCTTCCCTTCCCGAAAGGTCATCAACTAAGCATCCACGTCTAGAGCGAATGTCCTCGAATCACGCAACGTTCTCAGGTTACGTAATAAAAAGTGAATCTCCTGTTCTTTTTTATCTTTCGAATTCTCTCTCACTCGGTTTGAAATTGAAGCGATTTTTATTCATGTAAAAATATTAACAAGAGTACCATATTATGGAAAATAAGACAAGGGTCTAATCGTTAGTTACTTTGTCTATTCAGTTCATGTTACTAATACGTGATTTTTTACCGATTTAATAATGGAAAAATTCACGAGCAATCAAAGCCAGTTCGTCAGCTTCCAAGGTGAACTCTCGCAACTATCATACATTCAGTATCTTAAAGTAGGTTAGCAGACCCGCTGAAGCGTGTTGTGACCCTGATGCAATACGAGGGCCGTGTCGTGTGTAAACAGCACGTGTGTCAGTATGTTTGTGAATATATCTGTATAGCGTCTCACCTACCAATATCCAAGTCTTTTCCCAAAACGTGCTGAGGCGCATCGAGAGGTAGAAGACGAAGGTGAAACCGAAGAAGAAGAAGAAGAAGATAAAGTAGAAGAAGATGCTGATGTTGACCATGTTTATTTATAGTCATTTATAGCAGGGCCATACCCGGGAAACAATTTTCTTACTCGTGATCTAGATCCGCATATCGGAAAAAAGCAACAAAAAAACAAACAAACAAAAAACAGACAAACAAAGAAACAAACAAAAAGCCTTGCCAGTACAATCCATCATAGAAAATAGGTCTGATATGTAATTTAGTCATGGCCATCATAAATTCATCGACGATAATTAAATCTTTGATGATCCGTAGAAAATAGATTTTGATTTTAATATTAACTCGAATACAGATCCAATCTTCATCAGTGGAAGTGACGGTGTCCGTTTACTAAAAACAGCATGTTAAGTTATCATCATCAAATGAACTGTTATCAGTAACAGGAGGCTTAAAAATGTAATCACATGTATATGTATGTATATACATACATATACATATGTATATATACACATACACACACACACACACACACACACACACATACACACACACACACACACACACACACACACACACACACACACACACACACACACACACACACACACACACACACACATATACACATATATATATATATATATATATATATATATATATATATATATATATATATATATATATATATATATATATATATATTCTTTTTTTTATACATTGATGTGTATCCTGTCGTTTTGCAGATTTCAATTAAAGGCAATTTTGTTTAGAAATATGTTGTCAGTAGAACATTACTCTTTTGTTTTGACTGTGCGCCTAAACGAGGCAAAAACAATAGTGCAATCCATAAAATAAGAAATGAATACATAAAAACTATATAAGACATAAGATGGACTTCGAAGAAATAAAGAATATATCGAATGCTTATCAAAAGCTTGTAAGATTTTATAATTGGCTTATTTGTATGCGATTATCTGCTTATTATTATGCATTTACTAATCAACAGTGATGCAGTGCGTTTGCATGATTCGTAATTTGCATGATTTCATTCAAGGAAAGAGAATCAGAATACAATGTAGGCCTTTTAATTTTTTTTATCAGTGTCTTGAACTTTCCAGAATCCGATTGATCATATGAACTTTGTCTGTCTGTCTTTCTACCACGATCTTTCTCTTTTTCTCTTAATATCTTGTCTACCTCTTTCTGTCTTTGTCCCTCTGTCCTTCTCCCTCCCTCCCTCCCTCTCTCTCTCTCTCTCTCTCTCTGTCTCTCTCTCTATTTCTCTCTCTCTCATTCTCTCTCTGTCTATCTCTCTATCTCTCTCTCTCTCTCACTCTCTCTCTCTCTCTCTGTCTCTCTCTCTCTCTCTCTCTCTCTCTCTCTCTCTCTCTCTCTCTCTCTCTCTCTCTCTCTCTCTCTCTCTCTCTCTCTCTCTCTCTCTCTCTCTCTCTATCGCTCGCTCTTTCTTTCTCTTTCTCTCTCATATCTCTCACAATCCGTGTGTGTCCTTGCTCTTCGTGTTTTAAATATCATTACAGTTCATCATCATAATCATTATTATAACCATTATCAGTATCACCTTTTCTTTACTATCAACAATGCCGTTTTTATAGTAATTATCATCATCAGTATTACTATCTTTATTTTTTATCATTATCTTCATTATCTTCATCATTGCTATAACCATTATCATTATGATTATTTTTATCATCATCATTATAACTTTTATCATCATCATCGTTATTTTCCTTATTGTTATTTTATTATAATGATTACTATCTTTATTGTTTATATCATCAGTATCAGAGAGAGAGAGAGAGAGAGAGAGAGAGAGAGAGAGAGAGAGAGAGAGAGAGAGAGAGAGAGAGAGAGAGAGAGAGAGAGAGAGAGAGAAAGAGAGAAAGAGAGAGAGAGAGAGAACGAGCGAGATCTCTCCACCCCTCATCAGTAAAATAATGTTACTTTTACAAATATTATGAATATGTTAAGAAATAGAAAGACTTGCAAAGTTGCAAAAAGTGAACGGAACGTGAACAGGGATCTGGTTGGCCACAGTCCAGCAGTCAAGAATTTGTGAATCTTGTTAAAAAGAGGGAAATACTACCATAACATCGGCCAAAAAGTGTTTTATTTTTTTATCTAAAGGTATTCTTAGAAAGTCAGAGGAGCCTTCTAGAAATTTCGAAAATCTTATTGATGTAAGCAATAAACACCAAACAGGCGCTCCTGAGAGTGGTATAACAGGAAGAAGAAGAAGAAGAAAAAGAAGAAGTAGAAGAAGTAGTGAAGAAGGAGGAGAAGGAGGAGGAGGAGGAAGAAGAAATAGGAGAAAGAGACGAGGGAGGAGAAGAATTGGAAAAAAGAATAAAAATAAAGATAAGAATTAAAAAAAAAAAAAATAATAATAGAAAAAAAAACTGAAAAAGGAAAAAAGGTAAACCGGGAAAAAAAGACAAAGAAAATGAAGGAAGAAAGGAAAGCAGAAGAAAACCTGAAAGAATATAGACATGAATTGAATTTCAGTGAAGAACTTGACGTAGACGATTCAAGCTTCAGGTATTTTAATTTCAACTGCGACTCAAAGATCGAAATAATCTGATATAAAAACACACGTGACCGAATATTAATAGACAGCTAATGATTCACCACGCAATAAACTCTACCCTTCTGTCAACTAATAATCTATAGCGCTAGGTGTAGTCTTTGCAGGAAACATTTCAGTGATATGGAGTTATTTTCATTTCATTATATTTTTCCCTTTGGAATAATTTTGGTTTAACCTGCAACGTGTATCCGATATCAAGTAATTGATTTTAATCCCTCTGTTTGATAGGAATACCTGTATAGTTTGATGAATGTTCATATTTACACTATGTAAAGGAATTGTGTGTGTGTGTGTGTATATATATATATATAGTTATATATTTATATGTCATTGAATTTGTAATGGACCTTTTCTTTGTTTGTTATTTTGATAGTGTGTTTGTTTATCCTCATTGTTTCCTTGTGTCTGTGTTTTATTTTCATAGGTATGATTTAAGGCTTAAATGAGGTCATTTACAGAATAATGATAATAAAAAAAACATTGTTTGATAACTTTGTTTCACTCAATAATAAAAATAGGACGAATGACGAATGCATTTATTCATAATCAGTGAAAGTATTATGATCGTGCTATTTTAGTATTTATCATTGTTTGACCTTTCGTTAGAATAAACTAAGAAAACATTTGACGTCAGCCAATCACATCGCAAGGTTGTTGGCCAATGAGAGCGTGCGGAGAAAAAGCTCCGGCAATTGAGTGCAGCCCTGGTGGGTCGGTGAGTCGGTGGGTCGGTGAGTCGGTGGGTCGGTGAGTCAGTGGGTCGGTGGGTCGGTGGGTCGCTGACCTTCCCTTTACACATGCTAGGGTGAGCACTTGGAAGATTACCGCGGTGTTTGTGTACTCCTCGCCCTGTGTACTTCCGACAAGGATACAGTGTGTTACGTAAAATCGGTTAAAATAGAAAAAGAAAGAAAACATTTGTGACAAGAACTCATTAATTAAGCGAGAAATTGTGAGATTAACGTTTGGTGTTGGTATTTATGGAAACACGATGATGGTAATGTGTTTTTGTAATTATAAGGTTATATGGTGTATTACTATTTTTTTCCTCCTTTTGAATATTGATTTAAGTTGTTAATAAAGGAAGACTCTATCAATAAAATATAAAACATACAAAAGAATCCTCCTATATACTGTATTTCCTACCGACAAAATATCCCAGTATTGGACACACAGTTGCCGAATAAAGGCTGATTCACACCATACGTAACGTGATCAACAAGTAACGTACTGTACCGACATCATACGGTTAAATGGTACTCATTGTTGCATACACCCTACACCGGGCCTTCACCTCACCAGCACGGGCCGGCACCGATAGTTGTTAGTCACCTTTCCCAGCGTGAATATCTTGCCGTGTCTGACAGCAAACGTTCAGGCCCGAAACCTGTTCGTGTTGGATAGTGAGAACGCGGAACTGGCACTGATACTTACCGTGACCATCAGCTGAGTGTCTAATTGACATCTCGCTCCCGCTCAAGATCAGTGAGGAAAAGTTAGTTATTCTGGTATATCGTCATGAGTGGCTTATGATATGTCCAATGGGCAGTGCGGCAGTGAAGCTAAGAAGGACAGCATTTGGACAGAGATAGGCTAAGAATTGCAGCAAGTAGGTAAATGACATTACTCTATATTTGGTTTTCGTAAAGCTTAGTTTAAAATGTGTGACAGTAGAAATATATACGTTTTCCACACTGATGATATATATACATATATATCTATCTATCTGTCTATCTATCTATCTATCTATCTATCTATCTATCTATCTATCTATCTATCTATCTATCTATCTATCTATCTATCTATCTATCTATCTATATGTATGTATGTATGCATACACACACACACACACACACACACACACACATATATGTATGTATGTATATATGCCCACACACACAGACACACACACACAAACACACACACACACACACACACAAACACAAATACACACACACAAACACAAACAAAAACACCCACCCACACACCCACACACAACAACAACAACAACAACAACAACAACAACAGCATGTAGCAACTTCACTGCCCTTTATTTCCACCCAACAACAAGACAGCAGCCAGAACTCCAGCATCCCGTGTTTACAAGGGAACGTGTGTGTATGTATATGCTCAACACAGCTACATATACACGCACATATACAGACACATAAATCATTTTGTCAACATACAATTTTGTTAGAATGCAGCGTGTCCAGCATGTATGATATTCGCACACGCCCGGAAGGTTTTTACCTCAAAATTACTAAAGAAATAAAAGATCAAATATAATGCTGAAATAATTAAAGTGTTTAGAGCGATAAAATTAATTGTAAAATAGATGTTAATATGCTAAATAGATGTGTTAAATAAAAAGATATTAGAGCGTCAATTAGATGTTAGAATAAGTATTTGTAAGTTATATAAATGTTAGAATAAGTGTTACTATGTTAAATACGTATTAAAATAGATATTACTATGTCGTAGACTATAGATATGTTAAAAGAGATGTTAAATAAACTTGTTAAATAAATATTGGAATAAACTTGGAAATTGGTGTGTTAAATACCCGTTAAAAGGGGGGATATTCAACCTTAAAAATGACATAATGATGATAATAATGATAATGACGATGATAATAAAAATAACGATAATAAAGATAACAATAATAAATAAGGATGATGATGATGAAGTAATGATAATAATAGTAGTAGTAGTAGTAGTAGTAATAATAATAATAATAATAATAATAATAACAATAATAATAATATCAATAATAATAATAATAATAATATCAATAATAATAATGATAATAATAATAATAATAATGATAATGATAATAATAATAAAAATGATAATAACAATAATAAAGAAAACTGTAGTAAATACAATGTTTCTAATTGACTTGAGAAGAAAGCACATCCATTGCGGAACTAGAAAGATGAAAAACGACTTTTCACCTTTTCATTCCGATCTCGGCACTCACCACAATGAGTAGTGACAAAAGTGATGATATTTTCATTCTCTTGCTTTTAAAAGACATGGAAATGGCGGGAAAAGGAGTTACTTTCTTGTACATAACTGCAAGAAAATTCAATTCATTATCAATTAGCCATTTTACTTTTGATGATAAGAGTGTGATATCCCTTAGAGCGACATTATATATCATCACTTCATCATAATTTATTTGAATTTTACGAGGAATAAAAAAAGAAGTAATTAAGAAAAACTGCTCAATTTTCCACCTCTTTTTTTTACAGAAAACAAATAGTTGTCATATATGCGAAAGAAGCAAATAAATAAGTAGTAAAATTATTATGAGGAAAATGATCCTTGATATGAGGGAAAAGAGCATTATTTTCCTCACCAAAATTGCTGGTCACCCTCATTTTTTCTGTGAGGAATGTAAGGCATCCAGTAAAAAGTTATATAAGAAAATAAGGCCCTCCTTTCACCTCTTCTCGGTTGCCAAATTATTGCCAGATTTGCGATATGATTTAGAACGATATATTTCTTACGCAAAGGCTTTATTTTCAGGTAAACAACATCAACAGCACCATCACTAACAAAGATGATGATAATGATGGTAATGATGATGATAATAACACAGTGATTATAATGATAATGACGATGATAATATTAGTATAATCAATATGAAGATAATGATATTGATAATAATGATATTAGTAATATTAGTAATATAAGTAATATAATGATAATGATGAATGTTATAATGGTGATATATTGATTCTTATCTTTCCTTCAAACAAGCAGACCAAACAAACGGCAGTCGTTCTATTCACAACATATTTCATGCGAACGAACGTGACTTGTTATCAGTACACGCACAAACGGACATATACGGCGACGTGAACACATTCAAATACACCATACACGTGATCATATATACCAATATACAAAATGCAAGTATCATATATCGTTCACATGATTTCTAAAAGAATGTTTTACCTGCGTTCCTGAAACATTTTTAAACATTTATTGCACGGTCGTAGGTGAGTGCAAACCAGGCAACGGGTAAATGGATTTTACGGGAAATGACTGGAGTAGAAACCAACTGGAACGTGTTGAGAGGCGTACCGTGGCAGGTAGTGGGGGGGGGGGGGCTTAAAATTTTCTTGAAGTCTATTCCATTTTGAGGAAAAACAAAGAATCCCACAAAGCAAAAAACTTTTCCGAATATACCAACCATACATAAGTCAGGGATTCAGGTAAACGATCCATAATTTCAAACCAGACACCAGGAAAGGAGCTTCAAGGGAGTTTTAAAAGTTCTTTCCTAAAATTAGCAGATTTAATGAAATGCTTGGAGAGAGAGAAAAAAAAGTGAAATCCCAGGCAGAAATCAGGAAATCAGATGGCTTGAAAGAGAGAGAGAGAAAAAAAAGTGAAACCCCAGACAGAAATTCGGAAGTCAGATGGCTTGAAAGAGAGAGAGAGAGAGAGAGAGAGAGAGAGAGAAAATAGTTTACCCAAAATCCGTATAGGCAATTATATAAAGAGTATCCTGAAAATTGTTACATCGACCTGGGACATTATATGGAAAAAACCCTCCCTCGACGACGGAAA
>BOPN01005141.1:27500-30000 GCA_017312705.2 Penaeus japonicus | reverse complement strand
GGTTTGATAGAGTGGCCTTCAAATTCTATAGTTGTGTCGAAGGAGAGAGAGAGAGAGAGAGAGAGAGAGAGAGAGAGAGAGAGAGAGAGAGAGAGAGAGAGAGAGAGAGAGAGAGAGAGAGAGAGAGCGAGAGAGAGAGAAAGAGAGAGAGAGAGACAGTTACGTGTTATAAATATCTAACTGAACGATAAATGTTAAGTTCACCAAAATCTATTGATCTTACATTCAAACCCAAAAGGAATCAATATACACGTGAAGATTTGAAGAGTAAAGAAAAAGATCTCACTTATCGGGTACGTTTTCCAGTGTTACTATTGCCACATATTCAAAGCAATTTTCTTTTTCACCGTCATTCTAAGTTTTCCATAGTTATGCGAGATAATAAAGGTGATGATAAAGAGAATGATACCTGCAGGAAGAGAGATCCTGGGTCTAATTACGTAGTCATATTCATTAACAGTAGGAAATGGATTTGCTAATTCGGCATTCCAGGAAGTTCTGAATTCTATCTCTATTTATGAATCTGTGCTCTCTTTCTCTCGCATTATCTATCTGTCTGACTTTCTATTCCTCTACCAGTCTCCCCCTCTTTCTGTCTGTCTAGCTGTCTATTTGTCTGCCTGCCTGTCTGTATGTATGTATGTTTGTCTATCTGTCTGCCTCACTCTCACTCTCTCTGTCTGTCTGTCTGTCTCCATATCTCTATATGTCTGTTTAAGGCACACATCTATAAATGTGAAACTTGGGAGAAGTAATAGTTAGATTAGATGGAATTGAGCTGTCTTTTACAATACTAATCTATTATTATTCCTTGGTCTGGCTAATAATTACAATTCACCGCGTTAATGTGAATACCCTTTGTTAGTGATTGAATAAGAAAAAACACGCAATTAGAGATAAAACCTGGTTGTCTGGATTTAGCTCTTCCTGATCGGCAGTCTCGAGTCGTTTTGCTTGGGTTAGAATCGCTTTCTCTCTTTCTCTCTCCCCTCCTCCCCTCTCTCTATCTTCCTCATCATCCTCTCTCTCTCTTTCTCCTCCGCCTCTCTCTCTCTCTCTCTCTCTTCTTTCCTCCCCCCCTTTCTCTTCTTCCCTCCCTCCCTCCCTCTCTTTCTCTCCTTCCCTCCCTCCCTTTCTCTCTCCTTCCCTCCCTCTCTCTCTCTCCCTGCTTCCCTCTCACCCTCCCCACCCTCTTTGCGAGAGCGTAAAATGCTTTGCAATTTTGAAAATAAATATACAGTGCAAAGATAATCTTCCATGCAAATGTATTAAAATCCACGCATCAAAGAAGATTTTTCTCCAGAAATACTGAAGAAAATAAATAGTACAGCTCTATGAATATATTTTTCCCCCGGTAAAAAGATCGTTTGTAGATATTTGAATGCATGTTATCAGAAACCTTCATCTTGGTTCTTTTGTCTGACCATCCATCTAAAGCATTGCAGTGTTTCTGTATGCTTTTAAAACAGCTTAGTCTCCGCTGTAGCTAGTAGTCTCCCAGTTTAAAAAAAGCCGTGTTCGCACCTCTCTCTCCCCTTACTTCTCCCTTTCCCTCCCCCCCTCTCTCTCTCCCCTCTCTTTCTCTCTCCGTTTATTTTTCAGCTCGTTTGTTCTATCTATTTATCAGACACTGTAAGGAAAACGAGCAGGATAAAACGTTGAAGGAAAAAGAGAAAGAGAAACGGAAAGTGGTGTAATAGTCCATCTCCCCAACACAGCCTCCACGATAAAATCATTTGCAATGCCTGACTGGAACTACTTAATCTTTTATAAACTCTGTTCTTTCTTAATTTTACATATCTTTTGAAATACGACTGTGATTCTTGGTGGATGCTATATTGTGTGAGATTTATATGATAGCCGATGAATTTAATGACCGGTGATCAACAATGATATCTTGCTTGTAACTTGCTTGTATCTCAGTGCGGTGTGAACATAAACTTAATTCATACGATGAAGATGCCTCGTGATTCCCGACGCGGGCCCTTAACTTCCGATATCCGAGCTATAACTTCGCCTGTTTAGTACTTGATATTCGGGAAAGAGCTGTCAATCTAACGATCTGGGTGACTTTTGATGGTCCTCGCCATTTCTTTTTTCGAAATTTGTGTTGCCTGTAAAGATATCGTGACTTTTAATAGTGCCTTGTCTGGGAATTTGATATGAGGTTCAGAATACCAGTTTTATTAGGTTCGCTAGCTACCTTTTCGACTCGCTTTTCACATTATTTAAGCGACTTGTGCTATTTGGGGGAGAGAATCAGAGAATGATTCGAACTATCGACTTTTAATCTTTTGGAAATATGTTTAATGGCTTTAAGTTGGGAAGAATTGATTGAAAAAAAACAACAACAAAAAAACACACACATTGTTGCTATTCTGATATCCTAACTTTAGGCTTGTCTTTTCTTATATAGCGATAAGCATCACAATTATCATTAATTCTCATAGAAGTCTTAACATATATTCTGAAAAACATTAATATTATCATTAATATCATT
>BOPN01005141.1:5000-7500 GCA_017312705.2 Penaeus japonicus | reverse complement strand
AGAGAGATGGAGACATGGATGTATCTATGTTAATAGATACTGTCCGATGTGATCTTATCACTTAAACAAACGTAAATTTCACACATCTTATTCTCCTGCATTCATGATCAAATTTTCAACAAGAGCATCTCCATTTCTTGTATGCAAGTAAATAACACTATGCGGATTAGCCAACTCATGTACCTGAGATTGCACATCGGCTTTATTGCATGTGCCTTAAACACGAAGTCGGATAAGTGCAGTGGAACAACCAAACAAACACAAAACATTTTTCTCGGAGGAGTAAAAGTCCTGTGATGAGTTCAAGGATCCCTCGTCCTTGAAACACACTGACTTAATCATGTCAACGAACGTCAGAGTTTTAACTGTCGGCAATTTCGACAAAATGCCTTCTAAATTAATTGAAGGAAAAACTGAAAAAGTTTTTTTTTTTTTTATAAATTACTAATGATCCCAAACACGTTGGATTTCACAGACAAGTACTCTCGTTTATTATTATTATTATTTTTTTAAGCATTGCCAGATAATAATATATCATGAATGAAGAATGAAATAATGAATAACAGACCGCGCTTCCAAAACCTAATTTTCTTTTGTGAAGAGACTGAGCTCGAGGACGAACACGAGGTAAAAGAATGAGAGTTTATATGCTGCGACCTTAAAGAAAAAAGAAAAGAAAAGAAAAAGAATGGACTCCACTTTTTCATTATTGAGTATCATAAAGCAATCATACTAGGAACGAGGAGGGTAAAGGCAAACAGAAAGATAGAACTAGAGAGAGATGGAGAGAGAAGGAGAGAGTAAAAGAGAGAGAAAGAGTGTATGTGTGTGTGTATGAGAGAGAGAGAGGGGGGGAAGGGAGGGAGAGAGAGAGAGAGAGAGAGAGAGAGAGAGAGAGAGAGAGAGAGAGAGAGAGAGAGAGAGAGAGAGAGAGAGAGAGAGAGAGAGAGAGAGAGAGAGAGAGAGAGAGAGAGAGAGAGAGAGAGAGAGAGAGAGAGAGAGAGAGAGGAGAGTGAGTGGGAGAGAGAGAGAGAGATAGTGAGAGTAAGAGAAAGAGATAGATAGATAAATAAATAGATAGATAGATAGAGAGAGAAAAGAGAAAGATAAAAAGATATATTGATAGATATTTAGCTTGATACAGCAAAAATATACAGATAATACTTTGCATAAGTGAACCATTTGTATATGACCCAAATTATGGAAAACACACACACACACACACACACACACACACACACAAACACACACAGACACATGAAAACCGACAGACATACAGACAGGGAACAGCTGAATATCAGTGAAAATCATTCCCAAATCATGGTCCGTTTACGTGAAGGACACTAAACCTTTATACATGACCTTAACATAACCACTATAGGAGTCAATTTTTCATCGCAAGGCTCCTTTTTTAAAAACATTCAATCAATAGCCATTGTTCTCAGTTGCAATCAGCTGACAAGAAACGTTGGAACTCGCAGACTGAGGCGATGGAATTCAAATTGGAAATAGCACGTAGACCTGGAGTCCGTGTGAAAATGTTTCGCATTCCGAGTTCATTTCGCTCTAAAAGCCAATTCTAGTTTTGATGATAGTTTATACATACTGGAAACAAAAGCGATGACTCGGGAAGAAAAGTTGTTTCGCTCACTTTCCTTCCTCAGCAGTAATTCTTATCAAATTAGCGACTTAGGAACAACATCCTTTTAAATCAAACAAAAGAGGGCGGTGAAAAGCTATTAACTTCTTCAGGAACAACTCACATACAATTAACGTAAGTGAATGATGAATATTCATAATGAAAGCTTGATTAGCCTAAGAGTAATCTGGATTTTTTTTTTTTTTTTTTTAATTACATTCACATCGATGCATTTTTTTTTTTTTTACAAGATGACTTTCACTTAGATTATACGGGTGAAGTGATAGATTCCAACTCATGTAATAGATAGATATATCTTTTTCTGAAATCTTATTTGTTTAGACATAATAATTTATATCTACATACACTCCTCTGCTTAATAAAGGCAGGTAATATTTTTAAATTGAATAGTAGAAAATCTTCCCCACAGTCTAATCGGTGCACTTCGGCGTTCACATTTCACTACCTAATTCCTAGCAAGATGTTCGGCCGCGGGAGTGAATAATTCGTCCCGGTTCCCAGAGGCAGCTTCCGATTCGGGGGAAAAGTATCCTAGATTTTTTTCTCCAGATTAGAATACTCACATGTTGTAATGTCATTGCCATATATAACTCTAAAGGAAATACAATTACAGGTGTTTCCGTATCTGTTATGCTCTTTATGTAATTATTTTTAATTTGCCTATTTATGATAATAGATTCCCAGAAATTGTTTTGATCCTTCTTTTTTCTTTGAGACCTCAAGACACACCGTTAATATGAATTATCATCAAAGAAATATGACAACTAGATTGAGAGAGGGAAAGTGTGCGGTGTGTGTGTGTGTGTGTGTGTGTGTGTGTGTGTGTGTGTGTGTATGTGT
>BOPN01005140.1:92500-95000 GCA_017312705.2 Penaeus japonicus | reverse complement strand
ATTGAGAAGGAAGTGGAGGAGAAGGAGGAGAATGAGGAGGAGGAGAAGTAGAAGGAGGGGGAGGAGGAGGAGGAAGAGAAAAAGAAGAAAAAGGAGAAGGAGGAGGTAGACGAGGAGGAGGAGAAGGAGGAAGAGGAGGAGGAGAAAGAAGAAGAGGAGGAATAGACAGAGAGGTGGTAAGGGTAGAGCGGAAGGAAGAAAATAAGGAAGAAGATGAGAAAGACGAGAGAAGAAAATAAGAAGGCAAAGAGAAGAGTGAAAAGGTTAAGGAATGAACGAAGGAGGAGAAGAAGAAGATAAAAAGAAGAAGAAGAAGAAGAAGAAGAAGAAAGAAGACGTAGGAAGAAGAAAAAGAAGAAGAGGAAGGAGATGGTAATGATAACTATAAAACAAACAAGAAATAAATAAAGAAAACAAATTACAAAACTAATAGCATTGCAACGAAAAGAGGAAGAAGACTTTGCGGTTCCTTGATGGCGACAAGCGAGGCAGAAGGAAACAAGTAAAGAAGAAGAAGAAGAAAATTAAAATAAAAAAGGAACCAAAACAGACAGGAAGTTATACAAGGAAGAATCAAGCGTCCTATTGGTGACGGCAAGGAGTAAGAACAAGAAGAAGAACAAGAAAAGGAAGAAGAAGAAAAAGAAGAAGAAGAAGATCTCAAAACACCCGAGCGAAAGAAGGAAGAGAGACAAGGAAGAAACAAGCATGTTATTGGTGACGTTCAATGAGTAAAAAGAAGAAGAAGAAGAAGAAGAAGAAGAAGAAGAAAAGGAAGACGAAGAAGAAGAAAAAGAAAAGGAAGAAGAAAAAGAAGAAGAAGGAAGAAGAAAGAAGAAGAAAAGGAAGAAAAAGGAAGAAGAAGAAGAAAAAGAAAAGGAAGAAGAAGAAAATGAAGGAAGAAGAAAAGGAAGAAGAAAAGGAAGAAAAAGAAGATGAAGAAAAGAAAGACGAAGAAGAAGAAAAAAAGAAGAAAAAGAAGAAGGAAGAAGAAAGAAGAAAAGGAAGAAAAAGAAAAAGAAGAAAAAGTACAAGAAAAAGAAGAAGAAGAAATAAAAAGAAGAAGAAGAAGAAGACCTCAAAGCACCCGAGCGAGAGAAGGAAGAGAGGCACGGAGAGACAAGCGCCTCGACGGTTCCTTAATTACGACGTGCAAGAGGCGGCCGTAACATCATTAGGCGCTGGAGGCTGAGCTGTGAAGGGGCGTGGGGGCGGGGGCGGGGGGGGGGGGGGAGAAGGAAGGGCGTGAGGGCCGGCTAACGGTTCGCCGCGGTTCGAGTCGGCGGGGCGAAGATGGGCGCTGCTCTTGGGATCTCGTTTCTGTGCTTGGCTGGTTCGATAGGGTTGGGGTTTCGTGGCTTGGTTCTCTTAGTTTGGTTCTATAAGTTCGGTATACTCAAGGCTTGGTTTTATAGGTTTGGTTCTATAGGTTGGGTTCTATAGGTCTTGGTTCTCTAAGTTTGTTTTCTAATTTGGATACTTTCGGCTTGGTTCTATAGGTTTGGTTCTCTAAGTTTGGTTCTCTAAGTTGGGTTCTATAGGTCTTGATTCTCTGTTTGTTTTCTAGGTTGTGTTTTCTAAGTTTTGTTTTCTATATTTGGTTCTATAAGTTAGGTGCTATAGGTTTGGTTCTATAGATTTGGATGGTTCTGTATTAACTTCGATGCTTGGGTAGTTCTTTAAATCAGTTTGGTTTTCATGTCTGTTTCTCCAAATTTGGTTCTACTTTGATATTAATACTTTATTGGTTCTGACTTTGGTTCGCTGGATAGGCCTCTCAATCGTTAGTTCTCATGTTGTTCTCCAAGATTTGGTTCACTGGATGACCTCGATGTTTGGTTCTATGTTCTAAGTTGGTTCTGTCTTCAAAGTTGGTTCTGTGTTCTGAGTTGGTTCTATGTTCTAAGTTGGTTCTGTATTCTAAGTTGGTTCTGTGTTCTAAGTTGGTTCTGTGTTCTAAGTTGGTTCTGTGTTCTAAGTTGGTTCTGTGTTCTAAGTTGGTTCTGTGTTCTAAGTTGGTTCTGTGTTCTAAGTTGGTTCTGTGTTCTAAGTTGGTTCTGTGTTCTAAGTTGGTTCTGTGTTCTAAGTTGGTTCTGTGTTCTAAGTTGGTTCTGTGTTCTAAGTTGGTTCTGTGTTCTAAGTTGGTTCTGTGTTCTAAGTTGGTTCTGTGTTCTAAGTTGGTTCTGTGTTCTAAGTTGGTTCTGTGTTCTAAGTTGGTTCTGTGTTCTAAGTTGGTTCTGTGTTCTAAGTTGGTTCTGTGTTCTAAGTTGGTTCTGTGTTCTAAGTTGGTTCTGTGTTCTAAGTTGGTTCTGTGTTCTAAGTTGGTTCTGTGTTCTAAGTTGGTTCTGTGTTCTAAGTTGGTTCTGTGTTCTAAGTTGGTTCTGTGTTCTAAGTTGGTTCTGTGTTCTAAGTTGGTTCTGTGTTCTAAGTTGGTTCTGTGTTCTAAGTTGGTTCTGTGTTCTAAGTTGGTTCTGTGTTCTAAGTTGGTTCTGTGTTCTAA
>BOPN01005140.1:82500-87500 GCA_017312705.2 Penaeus japonicus | reverse complement strand
TGCCAATGATAAGGAAATTGATGATGATATTAATGATAACGATATTAATGGGGATAATGATGGTAATGATAATAATGATATTATAGATAATAATGATAGTAATGATGATAATTGTAAGAATGATAACAACAATAGTCATGATAACAGCAATAACTAAAATAACAATACCAACAACAATAATGATTATAATGTGGATAATCACAATAACAATAAGAAATAAAAGAAATGATTATCATCATCATTATCGTTATCAGTCGCTTATATATAATTATTATCAGTATCAGTACATTTTTTTCATGTGAGTATTCACCAGACAATTGTTACATATTGTTATCATCATTGTTATCATAATCCATCATCATTATTATGTTATCATAATTATGTTATCATCCTTAATCATTGTTATTATCTTTTTCAGGATTTATATCATTACTAATAATTTATCTGCATGTTTTCTCGCTCCCGTGATAACTCCAGCTGAACCGAAATAAGATAACAACATTAACAGGGTCAAAAACTGAGTCACAACATATCAACACAACATAAACACCACATGAACAGCACAAAAATACCACATACTTAGCACAACCACACCTGGAATCACAGCATAGGCAAAACATAGCAGCATAACTACCACATGACTGGAGCCACATTATAACCACGGCACAACCACAACACAGTTATAGCATATCAACAGCATATCCACTACATAAATACAGCCACAACATATCAACAGCATGTATACCATATAACTTCAACCACAGCCACAACAAAACCGCCACACAACTACAACTGCAGCACAAACCATAACAGTACAGCATAAACCACAGCTTAACCACATCAAGACACCATAACACAACAGACACAGCATACCAGCAACCTAACTACAACCACAACCGCAACACAGCCACAGCATATCAACAGCATAACTAAAACCACAACTACAACACAGCCACAGAAAAGCCACAGAACATATCAACAGCATAACCACTACATAACTAAGTCCCCAGCCACAGCACGAACCACAACAGAACCACAGAACCGCCACAGAACCTATCAACAGCATAACCACTACATAGCTACGTCCCCAACCACAGCACGAACCACAACAGAACCACAGAACCGCCACAGCATATCCAAAGCCACCGTTACCGCTACCACAGGAACCCTTCGGGCGAACCATGTAGCTTCTTCCTTCTTGGTCTATCATGATTATTCATTCAAGTATTTTTTTTCTCTCTCTTTGGGTGAGTTTGTCCTAAGGGGGGAGGGAGGGAGGGAGGGAGGGAGGGAGGGAGGGAGGGAGGGAGGGAGGGTAGGAGAGGGAAGGAGGCAGGGAGGGAGAGAGGGAAAGAGGGTTGGAGGGAGGGTAGGAGGGAGGGAGGAAGGGAGGGAGGGAGGGAGGGGAGGGAGGGAGGGTTGGAGGGGGAGGGAGGGAGGGAGGGAGGGAGGGTTGGGAGGAGGGAGGGAGGGAGGGAGAGGTGGGATGAGGGAGGGGAGGCAGGGAGGTAGGGGAGGAGGGAGGGTAGGAGGGAGGGAGGGAGGGAGGGAGGGAGGGAGGGAGGGAGGGAGGGAGGGAGGGTAGGGAGGGAGTGGGAGGGAGGGAGGGAGTGGGAGGGAGGGAGGGGAGGGTTGGGAAGGAGGGAGGAGGGAGGGAGGGAGGGAGGGAGGGGGGGGAGGGAGGGAGGGGGAGGGAGGGAGGCAGGGAGGGAGGGAGGGTGGGAGGGAGGGAGGGAAGGAGGGAGGGAGGGAGGGAAGGAGGGAGGGAGGGAGGGAGGGATGAAGTGAGGGAGGGAAGGAAGGAGGGAGGGAGGGTAGAAGGGAGGGAGGGAGAGGTGGGGGGATGGAGGGATGGAGGGAGGGTAGGAGTATGTGAGGGGGAAGTAGGGAGGGTGGGAGGGTAGGAGGGAGGGAGGGAGGGAGGGAGGGAGGGAGGGAGGGAGGCAGGGAGGGAAAGAGGGAAGGAGGGAGGGTAGGAGGGAGGGAGGAGGGTAGGAGAGAGGGATGGATGGATGGATGAAGTGAAGGAGGGAGGGAGGGAGGAAGGGAGGGAGGGAGGGAGGGGGAGGGAGGGAGGGAGGGAGGGAGGGGGGAGGGAGGAAGGGAGTGAGGGAGGGAGGGAGGGAGGGGGGTAGGTAGGAGGATGTGGGTGTGGATAGAGGGAAGGGATGGAGAGAAGCGGGAGGAAAGGGGAAGGATAGGTGGAGGGGAAGGGGGAGGAAAGAGGGAGGGATGGGAAGATGGGGGAGAAAACCTCTCTCTCTCTCTCTCTCTCTCTCTCTCTCTCCCTCTCTCTCTCTTACCCCTCCCCCTCCCTCCCCTTTCTTCTCTTCTCTTCTTTACATATAATCCAATATATCTTACATTCCTTTGTTTATTTTCCTCACAATCTAAATATATCATTATCTGGTCGTTAATGTCATAATCACAAACGTGTTTCTGACGTTCCTAATGCCGCTAATACCATCACTAACACTGGAGTCTTAAATAACACACTAACACCAACGCGGTGTTAAATGTAATTGAATTTATTTATTTCTGAGGTCTATGATTCATTTCTCATTATCACAATTACAACCATTAAAAGCACCACATAATATAACCACAATTACTAACCACAACGGAACCACGAGAAAGCAACTGGGTTCCTTTTCCCCCTATTATCTTTTCTTATTTCTTCTCCTCTGCGTACGTGTCATCTCTCTTTGGCTTTGTTTCATCTCTTTTGATATTGATTTTATCTCTTTTCGTATTAATTTCATCACAAAAGAGACTTAATCAAGCGGAACAGCGAGGTATCGGCTCCTTCACGCCATAATGCGAACACCTGTAAGGGCGATAATTAAGAGGTATGCCTTCCTGTTAAGGTCCTTATTTACTTACGAGAACTGGCAGGCGGTTAAGCATCGTGTACTTAAGGGATGCGAAATGTAAAGACAGGTGTTAATCGAAGGGATGGCTTCCCATATACTAATTATGAATTTGTTTAACGGGTTTATAAAAGAATATAAAAGCAAAATGATAAAAATACTTGTAATATCGATAATGACAATTCCATAAATGAACAAATGGATACAAAGAATACATAAAGATCAGTAACAAAATAGCCAAAAGAAATGGCAAACTGTGTACTCAAAAATTCCCCAAATAAACATGGCGATAAAAAAACAGCGGATAAATGAACAATTTATTGGATATAAACGGAGCTTAGTTATAGACACCGCAAACAGGAGTGTTTAGCGTAATGTTTGTAATTACAGTGTTTGTAGGATTATGTGCTGTAGCTTTTCCGAAGACCTTTCTCAATACCCATTTTATACTCGGGGTCCCTTAACTACCTGTTGTCATGGGTACAAAACTTTTGGAAATGACAGCTGCTCGAAGATGCTTATTTTCCTTCAAATTACATCAACGTGTATCTTATTATACCATTCCATATAAAAGGTTAACATTTAGCTTTTGTAATATTTGGTATGAACGTTACTACTGTTATTATCATATATTTTTTTTTAAATCGTTATTCCTTTTATGGATTTTAATTGGCCTCAGTCATTTTTTTTTTTCTATGGAACTTTAATAATCATTCATTATCATCATTATAACTGACTTGTTTTAATCAGAATGAAATAATGTTTATTCGTCTGATGATAAAAAAAAACGAAGAAGAAAAAGAAAAAGAACAAGAAAAAGAAGAAGAAGAAGAAGAAGAAGAAAAAAATAAACGTTGGAATTAATACGCTTGTTTTTTCAGATAACATTACGCCTCTTGGGATTGATTTACATAACGAATGATTGATGTAAGAGATATATTGATGATTATGATAATATTAGTAATAATCATTCGAAGATGATCATGATAGTGATGGTGGTGAAGGAACATCATTTCAGATATTATAGAAGGAACGATATTTCAGAAAATTATTATGAATTGCAATGACAAACTACACTACAGCCTGCAATGATGATATTGATGATAATGCCAATGATAATGGTAGCAACAATTATGATGATGATAATAATGATGACAATAATGATATCAATAATGATAATGATGTTAACAATGATCATGGTAATGATGATGATGATAATGATGGTAATGATAATAATGATAACAGAAATAATGATAACAATAATAATGATAATGATAATAAAAATAGCGATAATAATAATAATGACAGTAATGATGGTATTGATGATAATAATAGTGATCTTAATAGTAACCATCATCATAACATTAGTTTATGATAATTGCAACAAATATACATATAACAGTGATGATAACAACAGCAGCAATATCAATAACCAGAAATGTAGACTAAAAAACAACAACAATAAATGAAAACAACAACAATACCAGCAATAACAAAGATACTAAAAGAACAAATATAAAAAGAAATAAGAAGACAGATAGCAACAAGAACAAAGCAATACTAATCTTCTCAAGAATAATCAAGATAACTATTTACGTATAAATAAAGAGGACAAGAAAGAAACCAAAGATTTTACTAACATAAATCAGGGCAATAATCCTTTGACAGATTAGTTAAAAGACTCGCTATATCATTATTATTGTGGTATTGTGTGTGTATATATATATATATATATATATATATATATATATATATATATATATATATATATATATATATATATATATATGTATATATATATGTATATATATATATATATATATATATATATATATATATATATATATATATATATATACATATATATATACATATATATATATATATATATATATATATATATATATATATATATATATATATATATATATATATATATGTATCTATATGTGTGTGTGTGTGTGCACATATAATGATAATGAAAATGATAATATGACGCAATGAGTCTTTTAAATCATCTGTCAAATGATTATTTCCCGGATTTATGTTACTATATTTTCTGGTTTCTTTCTTATCCTCTTTATATATTTATAATTAGTTATGTTGGATATATTTTTTTCTGCTTCTTCT
>BOPN01005140.1:77500-80000 GCA_017312705.2 Penaeus japonicus | reverse complement strand
TCCTCCTCCTCCTCCCATTCCATCTCTTTCTCCTCCTCCTCCTCCTCCTCACATTCCTCCTCTTTCTCCTCCTCCTCACATTCCTCCTCTTTCTCCTCCTCCTCCTCCTCCCATTCCTCCTCTTTCTCCCCCTCATCCTCCCACTCCTCTTCCCTCAAATCCAATTCCTCCTCCTCCTCCTTCTCCCATTCCCGTTCCTCCCCCTTCTCCTCCTCTCCCCCCTCCTCCTCCCCCTCCATCTCAACAGCAATGATAATCGAAGAAACGCAGGTCTTAAACGGTCTCTCTTCCACGCAGTAAAGGCCAGGTGAAGATGTCTCTCCCTCGGGTTACACCAGGGGGAAGGAGGAGGAGGAGGAGGAGGTGGAGGAGGAAGAGGAGGCGGAGGAATAGGAGGAGGAAAGGAGGAGGAGGAGGAAGATGAGGGTGAGGTGGAGAAGAAAAAGGAATAGGAGGAGGAGGAGGAGGAGGAATAGGAGGAGGAGGAGGAGGAGAGAAATAGGAAGAGGAAGAGGAGGAAGAGGAAGAGGAGAAGGGGAGGGTGCGGAGGAGAATAAAGAGGAGAAAACATAGGAGACGAGAGGGGAAGAGCAGGAGATGGAGGAGCAGGAGGAGGAAGAAGAAAAAGAGCAGAAGGTAAAGGAGGAGGATGAAGATGAGGAAGAGAAGGAAGAGGAGAAGGGTGTGGAGAAGAACAAATGGAGGAAGGATCAAAGGAAGAGAAGAGGAACAGGAACACCTTCTATCCTCACGTTCTCTTCTCCCCCACCCCCTTTTTATCCTCTTCTACCCCTCTCCCGTCTTCTCTTTCTTAATTTCCTTCTTCCTTCTCTTCTCCTACTTTCTTCTAAATTTACTACTTCCTTATTTCTCCATTCATTTTCCTTTCTCCTCTTCTTCGTTCTCTTCATCGTCATCTCCTGCTCTTTCTTCATGTTTTTCCCTTTCATTTCCTTTCTTCAATTTCCTTCTCCATTTATTCCTTTCTTTTATTCTTCTCCCTTCTCAGTTCCTTCTTCCTTACTTCCCTCTCATTCATGTTACTCCCTATTCTCCTTCTTCCTCTGTTTATTCTCCTTTGTCCTCTTCCTCTGTTTTCTTTTTCTCCCTCTCCTTCTCATTTCTTGATTCCTCCTTTATGGTTTTAATAATTACTTTCAACTTTTCCAAAATTTATTCCCCTTTTTCTTGATTCCTCTTCGCCCTTTCATTCATGTCTTTTCTTCTTCTTCGCTTTCTTCTTCGTAATTCCTTTACTTCCCCTTTCTTTCCTTATTCCTCGATCTATTCTCCCTTCTCCTCCTCTTCCTTTGTTTCCTTTCCACCCTCTGTTTTCTTTTTCCTTACTTTTTTCCTTCCTCCTCAATTCATTCTCCCTTCTCCTCTTCCTATGTTTCTTCTTCGCCCTCTCCTTGTCCTCTCCTCAGCCCTCTCCTTGTCCTCTCCTTAGCCCTCTCCTTCTCCCTTCTCTTCTTCTTAGTTTTCTTCTTCTTTCTTCTTCTTTGTTTCTTCTTCGCCCTCTCCTTCTCCTCTCCTCTTCTTCGCCCCCTCCTTCTCATCTTCTCCTCTTCTTCGCCCTCTCCTCTCATCTTCTCCTCTTCTTCGCCCTCTCCTTCTCATCTTCTTCTCTTCTTCGCCCTCTCCTTCTCCACTTCTCCTCTCCTCTTCTTCGCCCTCTCCTTCTCCTCTCCTTCTCTTCTTCGCCCTCTCTTTCGCCCTCGAGGTCCACCCAGTGCTAGAAGCCTCAAGCTGTGTCACTGTTAGAGCGGATTTGCATAGAAACGACACTGGGACCGGAGGGAGGGAGGGAAAGCGAGAGGGAGAGGGGGTGGAGGGAGAGAGGGAGGGAGAGAGGAAGAGATGGAGGGAGGGAAAGAAAGCGGGAGGAAGGGAGGGAGGGAAAGCGGGAGGGAGAGGGGGTGGAGGGAGAGAGGGAGGGAGGGAGGAAGAGATGGAGGGAGGGAGAGAGAAAGGGAGGGGAGGAGAGAGAGAGAGAGAGAGAGAGAGGGAGAGAGAGAGAGGGGGGGAGGGAGAGAGGGAGGGAGGGAGGAAGAGATGGAGGGAGGGAAAGAAAGCGGGAGGGAGGGAGGGAGGGAAAGCGGGAGGGAGAGGGGGTGGAGGGAGAGAGGGAGGGAGAGAGGAAGAGATGGAGGGAGGGAAAGAAAGCGGGAGGAAGGGAGGGAGGGAAAGCGGGAGGGAGAGGGGGTGGAGGGAGAGAGGGAGGGAGGGAGGAAGAGATGGAGGGAGGGAAAGAAAGCGGGAGGGAGGGAGGGAGGGAAAGCGGGAGGGAAAAGGGGTAGAGGGAGGGAGGAAGAGATGGAGGGAGGGAAGGAAAGCGGGAGGGAAAAGGGGTAGAGGGAGGGAGGAAGAGATGGAGGAAGGGAAGGAAAGCGGGAGGAAGAGATAGAGAGACAAGAGAGGGGGAAGGAGAGCGGGAGGGAGAGGGAGTGGATGAGAAAGGGAGAGAGGGAAGAATTAGGAGGGGGGAGGGGGTAAAGAG
>BOPN01005140.1:50000-55000 GCA_017312705.2 Penaeus japonicus | reverse complement strand
GGATGGTGGTGAGGATGGTGGTGATGTGTGATGGTGGTGGTGAAGATGGTGGTGTCGAGGGGATGGTGGTGGTAAAGATGGGGGTGACGTGTGATGGTGGTGGTGAAGATGGTGGTGACGTGTGATGGTGGTGGTGAGGATGGTGGTGAAAATGGTGGTGACGTGTGATGGTTGTGGTGGTATTTCATGGTGGTGATGCTGTGAATGGTGATATGGTAATGGGTGCGGGTGATGATGTTGATGGTGATGATGAGTATAATTGCTAATCTGGAGGTAGAGATCATTGGAATGGTGATGTTTAGGATAATGATGATGATGATGACTGAACGAGCATCTGCGTAAAAAGAAAAGAAAGGGAAAGGGAAAGAAAAGGAAAAACAAAATACTGATATTTTTTTAGAAAGGAAAAGGACGAAGACAACGAAAATAAAAGAGAGAGACGACAAGATAGAAGAAAACATAAAAAAAGGAAAAGAAAAGAAGTAGGACGATGAGACAATACAAAATAAACAAGAAAAAAAGAGTGAACGAAAACACGAAGAAGAGAGAAAGAAAAAGGGGAAAAGAAGAAGAACGGAGAATAACAAGAACAACCAGAACACCAGAAACACACACGGAAAGAGAGAGGGTGAAAAAAACCCACACAAGAAACAGCACGAAGAAGCAATAAGTGTTAGCCTGAGCTGTTCCATCTTCGTTCCCGCCAGAGAGTCACCATAGATTATCGCCAGAGCTTAATAAGTAACATATTACACCATAAAATACCCAAGTGAATAAGCATTTGAAGGGTATAGTTGTATGGAATACACATCACGTGCACACAGACACACAAACTATACATATTTACACCCTCGTAAACAAAACGCGACCACGGAAATCTCCAGACTTGTTATTCTCGAAATGAAAAAGAAAAAGAAAAAAAAAGGTCATACCGACAATAAATCACTAGGGTTTATATCACCCTCTAGCGGCAAAGATAGAAATGAAACCGCCAGCTTAGCGATTCGTGTCCATTCGGGGAACAGAGATCCAGCGAAGGCGCGTCACAAATCCCACATAAATACAGATGAATAAACAGGGAAGCATAAGTAAAGAGGGGAAATTAGAATGGATGGCGAGAAAGAGGATCTGATCCTGAAGTCGGCGCCGCTAATCGCGCTTCGGGGCTTCACCGTCGATCTTCGGTCGTTTATCGGGTCTGTTTTTGAATTATCCGTTTCATGCATTTATTCATTTTTGGTTCATAGCGTTTGTTTGTAGGCTTATACTTTTATCTACTCATTTATTGACCTATCTATCTATCTATTTATCTGTCTATCTATCTATCTATCTATCTATCTATCTATCTATCTATCTATCTATCTATCTATCTATATATATATATATATATATATATATATATATATATATATATATATATATATATAAATTTCTCCATCTTCAAAAGTTGTCGCTGATGTTGTTGTAAAAGAAAGAAAGAAAGAAAGAAAAAAAGGAAAAAAAAAAAAAAAATTAACGGTAATTTAATTTGACATTTAACGGTAATGATGATGATTGTGCAGTGAGAGATCATAATGATGAATACATTATCATGATTACATGGCAACGATAAGAAACGCGAAGTTACGCGATTGAACACACGATGACAGTTGTACCTCAAACGATGACCTTAAGCCAATGGTAAATATATATCAATAATGACAAAGAATGAATCGATGAAGAATAGGCAATCAGTGTTTGATAAGCATGTCAGAGGGACGATACTGGCGTGGCGATGAGCGTGATGACTGAGGACGGGTGATGACTGGTGTCTTTTGGATCACCTTTGGATCACTATCTGAAACGCATTGAAATCCCCACCTCCGCCTTGTACCGGTCGCTTGTCAATTCGGGTCTTTTGCTCTTTAAGAAAAAGGCGAATGGGAGGAATGGAGGAGGTCTGCTTGTTAGGCAGTTGTTGTTGCTTTTGTTGCTGGTGTTGATATGTTTGTTGTGTGTATGTGTGTTTGTATTAGTTTTTAATTGGCAGTGATTGATGATGAATAGTGATTATATGAATGGCGATAACGGGGCTATATTCATACTGATAGATATTAGTCAATATATATTTATATGTATGTGTATATCTGTCTATCTATCTATCTATCTATCTATATATATATATATATATATATATATGTATATATATGTATATATGTATATATATATGTATATATATATATATATATATATATATATATATATATATATATATATATATATATATATATATATATATATATACATATATACATATATATATATACATACACACACACACACACACACACACACACACACGCATATATATATATA
Source organism: Penaeus japonicus (assembly GCA_017312705.2). Lineage (NCBI taxonomy): Eukaryota > Metazoa > Arthropoda > Malacostraca > Decapoda > Penaeidae > Penaeus > Penaeus japonicus. The sequence goes on along the minus strand of BOPN01005140.1, from coordinate 52,645 downwards.
TATATATATATATATATATATATATATATATATCTCTCTCTGTCTCTCTGTCTCCCTCTCCCTCTTTCTTTGTGTATATGTATATGTATATCTGTATATATACTTATATATATACATATATATATATATGTATAATAAAATAAAATAAAAACTCAGACTGGCCTGATCATGGCCGACCCTCAGCACAGCTGTGACAACGTCGTTCGCCTCCAACTTCACTTTGCAGAATGGATCGTTCCTTTAACTTTATCCTGTCTTTTAATTTTTCATAGAATTAATGACTTATTAAGTGGATACAGTGTTATTATTATAACTTTCAAGAATATGATTTGTTTACATCTTATTTGTTTACCCTTTACTTTGTTCAATTTTGTTGAGTTGTTAATGCATTACTTAAAGATAAAAGAAATCAACATGCAATGACTATGAAATATCAAAGCATAATTTTTTATATCTATCAAACAATTAACCAATGAAATTAAATAATATCCCAACACCAAAACAACAACAACAAAAAAACAACAACATAAACCTAGTAAAAAGGACTTATCAAACCTGACCAAGAAAAAAGGAAAATCCTGTTCTTAAAAAAAAAAAAAAAAAAAAAAAAAAAAAAAAAAAAAAAAAAAAAAAAAAAAAAAAAATCTGCATAGAGGAGTAACTACCAATGGAATGGGCATATCACAGGGATTCACCCCCACCCACCCCCCACCCCCAACCCCTACCATAGCACCAGATCAAACAGTTACGCCAAGTAGTTAATCCTGAACAAGTGTAACTAGGCTTGACAATGCAGATAGATCGATTGACAGATATGCACATATATCTTTACGTGAATATATACGCACATACACATATATTCCTACATATGTGCATATATATGTGTGTGTGTGTGACTTACCACGTTCGAACCCACGAAGAGAAAATTATAAATAAACGTGAGAATCTTTTCTTCTTTATCCTACTTCCTTTTTCATTTCCTTTTTCTTTCCCTCCTCCTTCCCTCCCTCCTTCATCCCCCTCTTCCCCTTCCCTCTTTATTCTATATCCTTCACCCATCCCCTCTCCTTCGTTTCCTCCTCCTTCTATCCTTCTCATTTCTCCTTTCTAATTCCCCTTCTCTCCTCTACCTCCCTCCACCCCTTTCCTCATTCCCTTCCTCCTCTTCCCTCTCCTTCCCCTCTTTTCCTTCCTCTTCTTATCTCTCTTACTTGCCACTTTCTCTCTCCTCCTTCCCTCCTGCATACGCTTTTTCACTTTTTCATTTTTATTTTATTTTATTTATTTATTTTAAGGTGCTCGTGTGTATTGCATTGTTTTATACTGTTGCATATTGCATTTTACATTATGTATTCTTGTTTCACGTGCCTTTCTATTGCAATACATTACAGTCCGTAATGATATTATAATATAATAATTATATATTCATAATAATAAAAATATATTATATAATAATAATAATATATCATAATAATAACATTATCAGTCTGCCTTGCTTTAAAGTCTGTTACAATAGGTTGCATTATCTTACGTTACGTTACTTTATTTTACATTGCAGTATTTTGTATTGCATTGCGTTTCGTTACATTACGTTATTCTGTACTACATTATCTTAGATTACAGTGCATTACACTGTATCACATTGCATTGCATTGCCCAGAGGAAGTTAGATAAAATGAGAAAATATTGCAGGAGTTGGCTGGCTGATAAAAGAATATTGAATTTGCCTGGCTATTTTTTTTTTCTTTTTTTTTATTTTGTTTTTACTTGATTCGTTTTCTGTCTGACTTCTAATCTTTTTCTTTTCCTTTTTCTTTTCTCTCATTCAGAACACACAAAGACTATATTCATGTATATATATATATATATATATATATATATATATATATATATATATATATATATATATATATATATATATATATATATATATATATATATATATACATATATATGTATATACATATACATATAAATGTATATATATATATATATATATATATATATATATATATATATATATATATATATATATATATATATAGATAGATAGATAGATAGATAGATATAGATATAGATATAGATATGTGTGTGTGTGTGTGCGTGTGTGTGTGCCTGTGTGTGTGCCTGTGTGTGTGCCTATGTGTGTGTGTGTGTGTGTGTGTGCCTGTGCGTGTGTGCGTGTGCGCCTGTGTGTGTGTGTGTGTGTTTGTGTGTCTATATGTGTGTGTGTTTTTTTTTTTTAGTTAATGAAAAAAAAAGAAAAAAAGAAAAAAAGAAAAAGAAAATAAGACCAAATGGGTAACAAGACAACAACTGGTTTGATTGAGATACCTCGTCCATGAATAGGCCACAACACCTGTTTGGGTGTCAGTACACTTGTCCTATATTCCCAAAAGGAGAAAGAAAGATAAGAGAGAAAAGGTGATAGACTTGAAGACAAAGAGAACTGGAAAAGAAAAAAATTGTCCCTCGTCTCAAATCTTTCTTTCCTTATTCGTAAAACCTGATTATTCTATAATTGATAATTATCTTAATGGTTATTATTTTTTTTAATTCGGAATTATCACTTCTACTACTTTCCTTCTCTCATTCCATCTATCTACTTGATTTATTTGTTGGCCCCGCTTCCTTTTCTTTCACTA
>BOPN01005140.1:37500-40000 GCA_017312705.2 Penaeus japonicus | reverse complement strand
GTGCTATGAGGGCCGGGGGGAGGGAGCTAAAGGGTCCTATGAGGGGTCGGGGGGAGGGGGCTAAGGGGTGCTATAAGGGCGGGGGGAGGGGGGGGGTGCTATGAGGGCTGGGGCTAAGGGGTACTAAGGGGTGCTATGGGGGCTAGGGAGGGGGCTAGGGGTGCTGTGCTGTCTCTCTCTTTCTATCTACTTTTTTCTCTCTCTCCGTCTGTCAGTCTCTCTCGTTCTCTCTCGTTCTCTCTCTCTCTGTCTGCATGTGTGTCTCATTCTCTTTCTCTCACTCTCTCTCTTTCTACATCTCTCTCTCTCTCTCTCTCTCTCTCTCTCTCTCTGCATCTCTCTATCTCTCTCTCTTTCTGCATATCTCTCTCTCTCTTTCTCTCTTTCTGCATCTCTCTATCTCTCTCTCTCTTTCTGCATCTCCCCCCCCCCCTCTCTCTCTCTCTTTGTTCCTCACAAAGTCTACCTCACTGACAACTGCCCTTCTCTTTCCTCTTATCCTCAGACAGACAGACAACTAGATTATAGACAGATCTCAGCCATAACCCACAAACATACAAACCAACAGACGCAGTGGAAGGCAGAGACAGAAAAACAGACAGACAAAGAGACGAACGCAAAGAATGATACCCACCCACAACGAAGCAAAGAGAGAAAGAAGCGAAGAGGCAGAGATAGGAAGACAAAAAGAGAGAAAGAGGAAGAATTCAAGAGATAACTGACGGCCTCCCAGGAGTTCGCGTGGCCCAGTTCCTGATAAAATATGAGGCGCCGACTCTTCTCTCTCTCTCTCTTTCTCTCTATTCTCTCTCTTCCTCTCTATGTTGTTTCTTTCTTTTTCTCTATCTCTCTCTTGCTCTCGCTCGGTCAGTCTCAATCTCTATCTCTGTCTGTCTGTCTGTCTGTCTCTCTCTCTTTCTCTCTCTCTCCCTCTCTCTCTTTCTCTTTCTCTTTCTCTCTCTCTCTTTCTCTCTCACTCTGTCTCCCAATTACCTTCTCTCCATCCATCCTCCATCCCTCCCATCCTCCCTCCATCCCAACCCCACACCCCCTCCAGCCCACTTCCCTCCATCCATCCTCCACCCTTCCCTCCCACACCCCCTTCCGCCCACGCCCCAACCCCAACCCCAACCCACACACCCTCCCTCACGCCCACTTCCCTCCCTCCCAACCCCAACCCCTCCCCACACCCCTCCCCACTCCTCACGCCCACGACCCGCCTAAGTACCCAGTAATGTCACATTCTCCCCCGGAAAGAGCCAGCATTCTCGGCGCGAGTGAGTCCGAATTTACACCCAGAGAAGTCTCTTTTCTTATCGCCTTTCGGGCTTTTCGTCACCGCCGTCTCCCGCCCTGTCAGATTCCCCGCTCGGATCCCGATGCTATCTTGTTTGGCGCGATCGCTGTTCTTCTGTTTGGTTCTTTGTTTTGGTCGTGGTGGTGGTGGTGTTACGGGTTTTCTGCTCTCTGTTCTTGTTTATTTTTTGTGCGTGTGTTTTGGATTTTCTCGTTCTATTATTTTTCTTTCTTTCTTATATTTTCTTCTGTTACTATTTCCTTTCTTTTTTTTCTTTTTATCTTTCTTTTGTTTACTCCTTATTTACGTCTTTTTCTCTCTCTTCATTTCTTGATTCTTTTACCTTATTTTATTTTCTTTCTGTTCAGATATTGATATTTTCTTCGTCATATTTTTCTTCAGTCTTGTTTGCTTCTTCGACCAATATTTATCTCTATTTTTTTTTATCCTTCTCCACTCCTCCTTTTTCTATTTTACTCATTTTTTTCTTTCTTGATTTTTTTGTGTTCCTTTTCCCTTCACCTTATCTCCTTCTCCTTCTCTTATTAATTTTCTTCATCTTCCTTTCCTTCGTCTGTCATTCTACTTCCCTTTATTTCTTATTATCGTTATAATCATCATTATTATCATCATAATCAGCCTAATAATCATCACCATTAAAAATACACATCAATAAAAAATGAAAAAAATCATATAACCATCATTATCATAAATATTATTTAGTTCAGGAAAATCACCAGAAAAATTCCCCAGGTCATAAATCTGCGACTTGAATCGTATTTTGGCGAGCGACCTTTACCAAGATTTCTTACTTGGGCTTGGTTGCTTGCATTCTCGAAAGCAACCTTCTTCAAGATTTATTGCCTCGAGTTGCAGCTTGAAGCAAGATTCCTTAAACGAACAGTTCGAGTAATAAATGAAAGAAAGGGGGGGGAAAAATATTATTTTTGAATTCTTCAGTCAGTGCGATCAAAATGATAAATATTATGGAATTTTCAATTATGCTTCGCGAGAAACGATAATATTGCAGCGAACGGAAAGATAACCACACCTTGCCAGATGTACGATGCTCTCCGCTTTCTCTCTCTCTCTCTTTCTCTCTTTTTTCTCTCTTTTTTCTTCGATTTTGAGCTCTTGGCCAGCGTTCCCCGCGGAAGTGGTCAGTCCAGTGACACTCCTAAGATGTTCTCGATGTCAGTGACT
>BOPN01005140.1:22500-27500 GCA_017312705.2 Penaeus japonicus | reverse complement strand
GCTATCAGAGTTATCTGTACACTGAGTAAAATGTTTCTCTTAATAAATTGCTCCATACATAAAGGAGCTCTTATCTTCAGAAAAAATACATTGTACAAACTCTTCATGCTCTAAAGCGCTAAATGGAAAGTTATACATTGAGAATGCAGAAAAGTATGTGCTACAACGTGTGATACTAAGATTATGTATTTAAAAACCTTTAAATGGCTGCCGGTGTTTTCATGAGCTCGTCGCGTTTCCCTCATGACCTGATGTCTTACGACTTGATGGGGGTTGCTGGAGCCGGGCTTGGGATTCTTTCCCTGCTTTGGCCGAACACCAGTACTAGGTGCTCCGGCAGAAGCAGCGTTGGTGGGAACTAGCTCGTGGCACCAGCAGTAGCACTTAAAATTGTAAACCAGCACTAGCGGGCTCCAGCAGAAGTACCTGCAGCAGTGAGCCAGCACCTGGGGCATCATTTGTAGCTGCAGCACTGGGGGAACCAGTACCAGGGGTACCAGTAATAGTAGCAGCACCAGAGGAACTAGCAGCACACTTAGCATCAAGGGCACCGGCATTAGTACCAGCATCAGGAGCACCGGCTGATGATGATGACGATGATGATAAGATGATGATGATGATGATGCAAATGATGATAAGATGATGATGATGATGATGCAAATGATGATAAGATGATGATGATGATGATGCAAATGATGATAAGATGATGATGATGATGATGCAAATGATGATAAGATGATGATGATGATGATGCAAATGATGATAAGATGATGATGATGCAAATGATGATAATGATGATGAGGATCCACATGATGAGGATAATGATGGTAAGATATGATGAACAACAAGAGTAGTAGTGACAAAGATTGCAATGATAATACTATTTGCAAGTAAGAACAATGATTCATGCAATGATGAGAGTGATAATGTTGATGGTGACAATGGTTATGATAACATTGTTAGTAATAACAGTATAATAATGATATTGATAGTAATAATGATAACAATGAGGATAATGATAATAATGAAATAATCATTATGATTACGTAAATATTGATAATGATTGTAACAATGAGAATGATTGTAATAAAGATATTCATAAAAAATAGAATAGCAATAATAACAAATACAATGATAATGATAATAATAATATCAATGATGATAATATCGCTACTAATAATAAATGTAATCAAAGTAATGACTGCAAAAATAATAAGAACAGTGATGATGATGATAAATATGGCAATAGTAACAAAGTTAAAGATAATTCTAATAGTAATAATGATAATAATAAAAGTAATGATGATAATAATGATAGTAATGATAATAATGTAATAATCATTATAATCATAATAATAATGATCATAATAATAGTAATACTACTACTAATGATTAGTAATAAAACATACAAATAATGATAAAAGATACAACAAATAACAATGAAAGCATCAATCATAAAAACGATAATGATAACACCAACAATAATAACAAGAATGATTAATAACACTGATAACAGCATTCCTAATACCAACCATAACCATAACGAAAGCCATAACAACATCACGTAATACAAAGCCAACTAAAACACACAACAACAACAAAAACAACAACAACAACAAACATAAATACCCAAGTCCGTCTGATGAATGAAGAGCTTGTGATGATTTGCACCGGCAGAGTTGCAGTGATGAACTATGCAAGCTGGCGATAAATTAAGCTTTGGTGCACAAGCAGTTAATTATGACAGTGAAAACGAAGGGGGAAAATGCAGAAAGAGAATAGGAGAGTTATTGATAAAGTCGTAAAAATGTCTCATCAGTGTGTCTAAGCGTCGAGTGGAGTGATTTAACAGTTTCAGAAGTGTTCATGGCAGAGTGATGTGGTGGGATGAACAGCCAGGAGATAAAAAGGTTGATAAATGTGGATAGATAGAGAGTAAGAGAGAGAAGGGGAGAGAAAACTAGAGAGAGAAGGGGAGAGAAAACTAGAGAGAGAAAGAGAGTAAGAGAGAGAACGAGATATAAAGCTAGAGAGAGAGAGAGAGAGAGAGACAGAGAGAGAGAGAGAGAGAGAGAGAGAGATTAATAGATAGATAGAGAGAGAAAGAGAGAATGAGAGAGTGAGAGAGCGAGAGAACGCGAAAGATTAATAGATAGATAGATAGAGAGCGAAAGATTAATAGATAGAGAGAGAAAGCAAGAGTGGTAGGTAACAAGATAGATGGGTAGATTTATAGATATGGACAGAACAATAGGTAGATAGACAGATCACAAGAGAGCGATAACAATGATAATGACTCAGATATATAAGGAAATAGAACTACGGTAACAATATATATATATATATATATATATATATATATATATATATATATATATATATATATATATACACACACACACACACACACACACACATATATATATATATATATATATATATATGCATATTACACTCTCTTTCCCTTTTTTCAGAAGCAACTAACAAAAATCAATAACAGGTACACCTACAGGTACAAAATATTTGCTCAGCATAAGTGGCAGACTGAAATATCGAATCCCAGCTATCTATTCGTAAACAAAATACAATTCATAATTAAATTGAATTTAAATTTGAATTTTAAGAATATATTTGTCCAAAAAGTTTTAAAAAAGGTGAAAGATAACTAAAGTAACAGTATGTTAACAATGATAATGAAATTAATAATAATGAAAATGATAATGATAAATATTGCAATATTTTTTTTTTTAATGATAATGATAATGGCACTACTACTATTAGTAGTAACAATGATATTAATGATGATAATATGGATAATATAATCAACAAAAGTAACAACAATAATGGGAATTGCTACTACTATTATTAATATTAGTTGTAGAAGCAGAAAAAAGTTATCCTATTACTTCTGATACTACTATTACTATTAACAAAGGTAGCAGTGTAATAGGAGTAGCAGTGACAGTAACAGTAGCAGTAGAAGAGAGAGAAGAAAACGTTGCAATACCTATTCGTCTTGTATAATTGCAATCAACATAGGAGGGAATTGAAAGGTGTGGGAAGCGAAGAAGAAGGAAGGAGGGAGAAGGAGAGATGATGGGGGAGGAAGGGAGGAGGAGGAGGATGTAATAAGAAAGAGAAAGATAGGAGAAGGAGCGGAAGAAAAAAAGGAAGGAAGTAAAAGGGGAAAGGAGAGAAGAGAAGGAAGACAACAACGAAAACCGAGAAAATGAAACGAAGAGCAAAGAGAGTGAGAAAAAGTAAAACGAATAAGACGAAGAAAAAAAAAAAAGGAAAGAAAAAAAAAAAGGAAAAATAAAGGAAAATATCAGAAAGGATAGAAAGAGGGGAAACTACAAAAAAAGAAAAAAAGAAAAAAAAAGAAAAACATGAAAAAAGGAGAACTAAAACGACGATAAAAGAGGAATTAAGAGGTTGAAAGGGAATTATAAAATCACTGACCAATTACATGATTTGTAGATTTTGAGAAAGATGTTCTCAAGAACTGCATTCTTTTTTTTTCTTTTTCTTTCTTCTCTCTCTCTTCCCGTGTGTTAATTATCACCCCAGATACTCAGTGTCCGTGATTTTGGTTTCTGAGTTTTCAAAATTTTAAGAATCATGAGAGAGAGAGAGAGAGAGAGAGAGAGAGAGAGAGAGAGAGAGAGAGAGAGAGAGAGAGAGAGAGAGAGAGAGAGAGAGAGAGAGAGAGAGAGACAGAGAGAGGATTGATAGACAGATAGACAGAGAATGCGAAAGCAGAAAGAGAAAGAGAGAAATAGGAGAAATGAGAAAGAGAGAGTGAGATTATCTGGTGAAAAACTCACTCACCCTCTCCCCCCTTCTCTCTCTATCTGGTGTGTGTGTGTGTGCGTGTGTCTAACTCCTCTCATCATTCTCTTATCTCTGTCTCTCTCTCTCTCTCTCACTCTCTCTTTCTTACTACTCTTTACTCTCTCTCTTTCTTACTTTCTTACTCTCTCTCATTCTCACTCTTTTCTTTCTTACTCTCTCTCTTACATTCTCTGCCTCTCTCTCTCCCTCTCTTCCCTCTCTCTCTCTCTCTCTCTCTTCACCATCTAGTATTTTCTCCTGATTTTTCGCTATATACACGACAGCCATCTCGCGTAATTAGCGGAATTAGCAAAAGGATTCGTGCGTTTAATGGCACTCGACGCCAACGAAGGGATTTAATCTTCCTTACACGATTCTCTTCTGTTTTTTTCTCTCCATCTTTTATGAACTGTTTATTACTTCGTCTATTTTCATAGTTTTTGTTCCATTTTTCGCTCACTTGAGATATATTTTTTTGTCATTTTCATGTCTTCTAGTTAGGTAATAACTTATAATCAATTTCGTACGGAATATTTCTTTCATATCTAATAATTACAGTTAGGATATTCGATTATTCCAAGAACGCTAATGAAGATGACGTCACTTGGTTTAAATTATGATGTCGTTAGTTGATTATTGATGGTGACGTCAGCAAAGGATGAATATTGATTACTATATCAATAACAAATGATGTATGATGTTTTGGTAGTAACTCATTTTTTTTATTTATGTTGATGTCAAAATGATGACGAGATAATCGATAATCTTAAATACGTTGTTTAGAGTCACGTAGGAAATATTGCGTTTTTTTTTTTTTTTTCATTGATAAAAATCAAGCGAAAGATAGGAAAGAAAGAAAGAAACAGGAAGACAATAAATTAAAACAAAATTATTTTCGACAATGACATCAGACATGCAAATAAAAAATTTCATCAACCATTTTAATTACCATCTTAGGGAAGGAAAAAAAAAAAAAAAAAAAAAAAAAAAAAAAAAAGACGAAAAATGTTTACACTCCTCCAAATAAGGAAAAGAAAAAAAGAAAAGAGAAAAAGAAAAGTGAAATGCATAAAACCAAAAAGGAGAAAAAAAAAAGTAAAAAGAAGAAAAAAAAAAAAAAAAAAAAAAGATAAAAAAATCCAAAGACCCATCGCCGCCCTTCCTGG
>BOPN01005139.1:62520-65020 GCA_017312705.2 Penaeus japonicus | reverse complement strand
CACAATAATCTTTGCATACCTTCTTTGGTAAATTAGTGAACACTCTCTTAGCTTGTCCGGTAAAAGCGGTTTGGATCATCACAGCCCAGTGTTCCTCAGGCCAGTCTAGGCTTTCTGCAATCTTCTCAAATTGTAAGATCCTCAGGATCTCTTCTATCAAAAGGAGGAACTAACTTTGCGTGCTTACTGACATCAAACCTCGGTTTATGTTGACTGAAACCGGCTCTTTCTCCAATCTGAATCTCTAACTCTAATTTTCTAAGTTCTATCTTTCGTCATTCAATTAATTCTGAAATGTTACTATTTTCCTCACGAGGTACGTCACCACACAAAGATAAATTAGGTAAAGGAATAATTCCAGAATTTACTAGACTTTCTAATAACAATCCCTTTAATTACCGATTTTGTCATAGAAGCTCTAATTTCAATTTCATAATGACAAGCAAGCGCTTTCCAATCGTTTTTTTTTTAAAGAGAGGTATTCACTAAGAAATCAAGAGAGGGCTCAGACATGAACTCAACTATGTTAAATGGTGCCATGATTTACACAATACTTAAATATAGACCTTATCTAATATGAAAAGCATAAGTCCAGTGCTCTAATATTATTCTGCTTAAATAACACCGACATCAATTACTTCACCCTGCCAAATAATTAATACCAATAAAATGGCGTGAATTAACATTTATTCATGTTCACCGAGATCCCGGTCAGGCTCCCATTTGTTATGACACTTTTAAGTCTAGAGTATCATTTAGTGCCCATAGCAATACCAGTAATAAGCATATCCTGATAGAAAAACGAACGGATGAACAAAATAACTATATTGAATATTATATATTGCCATTATATAAACACACATGCATATATATTAAAAATAAAATACAACCTTACACCTATCCTAACACATAGTACCAAAATATAAATGTAAATACTTAGCCATGAGTGACCATAGGCAAGGAGACACAAAACTCAAGATGCACAAAAATGGCGGAGCGGCTTGACTGAAACCCAGGTGAGTCAGCCATGGAAACACAAGTCAGTTCTGTTTCGATCCATAATAATAATCAGAATAACAGAAGAAAAAAATATATATTTAAGCAAAACAAGATCATATGCATATAATTAATCAAATTATTAGTTAACCCATAACAATATATACATATATGTATATATATATTTTATATATAAATATATTTATATGCATTTACATACATAGATACACACACACACACACGAGTATGCAAGTATATACATATACTTATATATGTATATATACATGTGTGTTTATGTATGTGTGTGTGTGTGTACATTATATAAGCACACATCCATATAGCTATATATTTGTCCTTATGTATGTATATATGTATGTATGTGTGTATAGACACCTTCAATAAATAGATAGCTAAACCAAACCAATAACAGATACGAACAGAAACAAACACAGACGCACAAACATGTACACGACCGTCCGTGAACACGAAGGAGCGCGCACATGTAAGTCTGAGCACCACATCTGCTGGAGCTCTGCCACCTGCTGTTGCCAGCGTCCTCTGCTTTCTCTCGCGACGGCCGCTTCCTCGCCGGTACCTGCCACTGCTGCCTCCTCGCCTCTTCTCTCTTTTCCTCCTCCGCCGCCGCTGCAGTCGCCATCAATTACGGCTCTACTGCAGGCTGGCTCTCATGCACCGCAGCAATGATATGCAATTCAGTGCAGATGCCAGGGAATGCATTATCGTTTGATTTCGTTATCATTATTTTATTTTATTTATCTATTTATAATAATAATGATAATTATAATTATTTATTTATTAATTATTATCATTATTATTTTTTTTTTTGGGGGGGGTGGGGGGGGGAATGAAAAGGGCATTCATTTTCTTCCAATATGATGTAGGAGGAAGATTGACTGTGTATTGTGTAGGTTTTCGGAAAATGAGGGAATGGCGATGCAGTGCTTTCTTTGTGTGCCGAAAATGCAGCCTTTCATTTAAGATACCGTATAGGTGATTGTGTTACGTTATAAATGTCTGTATGTATGTGTGTATGTGTGTGTGTGTGTGTGTGTGTGTGCGTGTGTATGTGTGTGTATGTGTTTGTGATTGTGTGTGTATGTATGTGTAGATGTGTGAACCGTTAAGTAGGTGTATTATATGGCATTCTGTTACCTATTAAGAAATAGAAAAGCACTTTAGAGTACTTTAAATTTCTTTACTCTAAAAGTCATCGAAGGAAGCGAGTCAATACTTATCAAGTGACCGGTTTGGTGCAGAAGTGATTGTCAGAACAGGAACAAATGTAATTAACACCTGATACTCGAACACGCCCTCGGAGATGACAACGTCGAGCACCTGTTCCCTGTGCTACCTCAAGGTCATTGCCATTCCCCGGAGGCTTCTCGAACTCTCTCTTGCAGCAGCTACGATCCACGGAAACCAAAATGCGAAACTGCAATAGCCTGAAACAAAACAATCGTCTGGAAAGTTGAACATGTTCATA
>BOPN01005139.1:52520-55020 GCA_017312705.2 Penaeus japonicus | reverse complement strand
CCTTTCTTCGAGAATCTCCACATTTCACGGTTCATAGTTGAATTGCGATCTTCCCGGAGAAATTGTAGCGATTTAGGCGTATGTTTTAACATTCAAGAAACGCTGTCTTTAAGTTAGACAAGTCCAGAGACACTGAGTTTGAATGCTTTGTGTAGAGATGAATAGATGCTTTTGACGAAGCTCTCGTCTTTATCGTCTGCGAAAGCGAAAGAAGAGAAAAGAAGAAAAAGAAGAAGAAGAAAAAATAAAAAATAAAACAGCGGCCGAACAAGACCATATGTCTTTCAAGGGCTATCGTTCTCGAGGGTCTTTGATTCACTCACTATGAGCCTGCACACGCTCTGGCATTATTATGTTCTTGCTTTTAAAAATACTGTGAGGAAAATATTATAAAAAAGTCAAAGCGAAAGACCTGCCACAGTTCTATCCTAAGGCGACGCTTGAAGACTGAAAGACAAGAATTTCGTAACCATTTTGTGTGTAAAGCTAGAAGGGAAAAATCAATATGAATATACAAATAATTTGTGATACAGCATTTTGGTTCAAAAAGGTATTACGTTCGGAAAATGGAATTTACTTCCAGTTGCGACACAATATTGCATTTGACGCCGTATGTATACCGTCGCTTTATTAGATTATAACTGCATTTCTCGTTGCTTTTCATGCCAGTGATCGCCAGGCCTGCCTCCCTCCCTCCCTCGGACGCGGCCAAGAGACAAAAGCGCAGGCAGGTCAAGCCCTCGTGACCCAAACGCGAGGCGGCTGGTCGTCGTCACTTCGCCGTGACCTCCGCCGCTTCTGCCTCCAGCACTCAGCACGAGAAAGGCGGACGGACGGACGGTCGTCGACGCATTCCCTCCATAAAACATTTAATATAACCCAAGATTTTTCTCGCTGTTCTAACAGACACCTGCAGCCCCGAGTATATAAAGGATGTGTTCTGATTGGCCGGGCCCACTCCTCGCGCCCCGACCCTGCGCCAATCCCAAAGCGTGAAGACGGGAGATCAGAGCCAGCACTGCAGTGGGAATGTAAAAGCCGCTCCGAATATCTGTGTTGCATCACATCCAAGTATCTTGCAATAACAGTTGGCTGCACCAGAGCCGCTCCAGTCTGACGCGTTGATAAGGCGAGATAAGACTAAAAACGGAACTTATGGTGCAGATTGGCATCGTTTCGTGTAACAGAACGCCCGTCTATGGCAGGGCGCTCCTCGAGCACTCAGAGAAACACTCCACCCTGTGTAGAAGATTAAGAAATGATACGCAGCGGGATATTATATAATATATATATATATATATATATATATATATATATATATATATATATATATATATATTTATATATATATTACTTCCAAAGATATTACAGGACCAGTGACAATTATTTTCAAAAACATTGCCTTAAAGGACAAGGCGAAATACATAGCTGACGTATCCATTAGTAAAAACAGCTATCAAACCTCAGCCATCAAATATTCTACCTAAATCTTAGACCAAGTCCGAGTCGACCGCATAACGATATAACAATTCCTACTCACACCATGACGCATTTCGCACGAGACGAGTTCGCAAAGAAGACGAACCAATAAGAAAATTCCACATTTCGCATTTAAAGTGTCCCAGTTACGTAACACTTCCAAATTCAATGGTCCCGTCGAGGTGTGGGAATTACGCCAACGTTTTCTCAGCTCCCCTGTGCAGAATTATGCAGTGCAATTTGCCTCTGAAATTCACTGGATATTCGTTTATGTTGCACTTAATGATACGGTGATTATTAGTATCTTTATTGCTGTAGGAAGTGACGTTTCTGATTTTATGGGTATGATTGATGAGGTTCATCAGATCATGAGTAATGTCGTTCTGAAGGGGATGTTAGTTATTATGTAATTATCGATTTTGTTCTTATTAGATTATCATACTTGTCATTTTCATGATCATCGCGGATATTTTGATAATAATGAGCTTAATCATTATAATAAGAACAACAACAACAACAAGAAAAGATAATGAGGATAATGATAATAGTCATTGTTGTCATTATCCTATTTTTATCATCATTACTATAATCATTATTATATCATTAACACCAGTATCACGATATCAGTAATGTTATATGATCAATGTTGATAGTCCTATTTATGTTGTTTATATTGTGATATTTTTTCTTTTGTCGTTTATTGTTATCTCTTTTTTCTTGTTTTTTTTTGTCTTATCATTGCCATTGTCATCATCATCAATATCATTATCATTATCATAATCATTTTGATTATTTCATTATGATTATTAATATTATCGTTATTTCACTTATTTAATCATTATTGTTATCATTACTTTCATTACTATTCTTATTATCGTTATCATGATCTTTATCATCAATAGCATAACTATAGTTGTTTATTATCATTTTGATCATCGTTACTATTATCATTATCATCATTATCATTATTTTCATCATCATTATCACCATCATTATCATTGTTATATCATTATTATCATTA
>BOPN01005139.1:45020-47520 GCA_017312705.2 Penaeus japonicus | reverse complement strand
CCTCGCCCCTTGGCCCTTGCTCTCCCTTCTTCCCCCTTCCCCGCCCTTTGGCCTTGCTCTCCCTTGATTTCCCCTTCCCTACCCTCGCCCTTTGTCCACTCTCCCTTCTTCCCCCCACCTCCCCCTTTGGCCTTGCTCCTTCTCCCCCTTCCCCTCGCCCTTTGGCCTTGCTCTCCCCTTCTTCCCCCTTCCCCCTCACCCTTTGGCCTTGCTCTCCCTTCTTCCCCCTCCCCCTCGCCCTTTGGCCCTTGCTCCCCCCTTCTTCCTGCACCCTTCCCCCTCGCCCTTTGGCCTTGCTCTCCCTTCTTCCCCCTTCCCCCTCGCCCTTTGGCCTTGCTCACCTTCTTCCCCCTCGCCCTTTGGCCTTGCTCCCCCCTTCTTCACCCCTTCCCCCTTCCCCCTCGCCCTTTGGCCTTGCTCTCCCTTCTTCCCCCTTCCCCCTCGCCCTTTGGCCTTGCTCTCCCTTCTTCCCTCTCGCCCTTTGTCTTGCTCTCCCTTCTTCCCCCTTCCCCCTCGCCCTTTTGGCCTTGCTCTCCCTTCTTCACCCTACCCCCTCGCCCTTTGGCCCTTGCTCTCCCCTTCTTCCCCCTTCCCCCTCGCCCTTTGGCCTTGCTCTCCCTTCTTCCCCCTTCCCCTCGCCCTTTGGCCTTGCTCTCCCTTCTTCCCCCTTCCCCTCGCCCTTTGGCCTTGCTCTCCCTTCTTCACCCTTCCCCCTTCCCCCTCGCCCTTTGGCCTTGCTCTCCCCTTCTTCCCCCTTCCCCTCCACCCTTAGGCCTTGCTCTCCCTTCTTCCCTCTCGCCCTTTGGCCTTGCTCTCCCCTTCTTCACCCTTCCCCCTTCCCCCTCGCCCTTTGGCCTTGCTCTCCCTTCTTCCCCCTTCCCCCTCGCCCTTTGGCCTTGCTCTCCCTTCTTCCCTCTCGCCCTTTTGGCCTTGCTCTCCCTTCTTCACCCTTCCCCCTTCCCCCTCGCCCTTCTGACCTTGCTCTCCCTTCTTCCCCCTTCCCCCTCACCCTTTGGCCTTGCTCTCCCTTCTTCACCCTCCCCCCCCCTCGCCCTTTTGTCCTTGCTCTCCCTTCTTCCCCCTTCCCCCTCACCCTTTGTCCTTGCTCTCCCTTCTTCCCCCTTCCCCCTCGCCCTTTGGCCTTGCTCTCCCTTCTTCCCCCTTCCCCCTTCCCCCTTCCCCCTCGCCCTTTGGCCTTGCTCTCCCTTCTTCACCCCTTCCCCCTTCCCCTCGCCCTTTGGCCTTGCTCTCCCTTCTTCCCCCTTCCCCCTCGCCCTTTGGCCTTGCTCTCCCTTCTTCTCCCTTACCCCTCGCCCGTTGGCCTAGTTCTCCCTTCTTCCCCTTCCCCCTCGCCCTTTGTCCTTGCTCTCCCTTCTACCCCCTTCACCCTCGCCCTTCGGCCTTGTTCTCCCTTCTTCCCCCTTCCCCCTCGCCCGTTGGCCTTGTTCTCCCTTCTTCCCCCTTCCCCTCGCCCTTTGGCCTTGCTCTCCCTTCTTCTCCCTTACCCCTCGCCCGTTGGCCTAGTTCTCCCTTCTTCCCCCTTCCCCCTCGCCCTTTGTCCTTGCTCTCCCTTCTTCCCCCTTCCCCCTCGCCCTTTGCCCTTGCTCTCCCTTCTTCCCCCTTCCCCCTCGCCCTTTGGCCTTGCTCTCCCTTCTTCCCCCTTCCCCCTCGCCCTTTGGCCTTGCTCTCCCTTCTTCCCCCTTCCCCCTCGCCCTTTGGCCTTGCTCTCCCTTCTTCCCCCTTCCCCTCGCCCCTTTTGTGCCTTGCTCTCCCTTCTTCCCCCTTCCCCCTCGCCCTTTGGCCTTGCTCTCCCTTCTTCCCCCTTCCCCCTCGCCCTTTGGCCTTGCTCTCCCTTCTTCCCCCTCGCCCTTTGGCCTTGCTCTCCCTTCTTCCCCCTCGCCCTTTGGCCTTGCTCTCCCTTCTTCCCCCTTCCCCCTTCCCCCTCGCCCTTTGGCCTTGCTCTCCCTTCTTCACCCTTCCCTCTTCCCCCTCGCCCGTTGGCCTTGCTCTCCCCTTCTTCACCCCTTCCCCCTTCCCCCTCGCCCTTTGGCCTTGCTCTCCCTTCTTCCCCCTTCCCCCTCGCCCTTTGGCCTTGCTCTCCCTTCTTCCCCCCTTCCCCCTAGCTCTTTGGCCTTGCTCTCCCTTCTTCTCCCTTCCCCCTCGCCCTTTGGCCTTGCTCTCCCTTCTTCACCCTTCCCCCTTCCCCCTCGCCCTTTTGGCCTTCCTCTCCCTTCTTCCCCCTCCCCCCCTCGCCCTTTGTCCTTGCTCTCCCTTCTTCGCCCTTTCCCCTCGCCCTTTACGGTCTTACTCTCCCTTCTTCCCCTTCCCCCTCGCCTTTGTCCTTCCCTCTCCCTTCTTCCCCCTCGCCCTTTGTCTTCCTCTCCCTTCTTCCCCCTCGCCCTTTTGGCCTTGCTCTCCTTCTTCCCCTTCCCTCTCGCCCTTTGGCCCTTGCTCTCCCTTCTTCACCCTTCCCCCTTCCCCCTCGCCCTTTGGCCTTGCT
>BOPN01005139.1:30020-37520 GCA_017312705.2 Penaeus japonicus | reverse complement strand
AAAACCGGAAAATGAAGAAAGGGAGTAAAAAATAAGAGAAGACGGAGAGGGGAGAGGGAAGATAACAAAAAGTTGCGAGCAGCAAAGAAAAGAGAGTAATAGCCCTTTTAGTTCTCATATATATCCTGGGAAATGGAACGAATAAAGACCAAACTAGACGCGGCCTTCGTTTTGTTAGGGCCAGACGCGCGCATGCAGACCTCCTACGAACTTCCTGTGTTTTGGAATACATTTCGGTATCAAATGCCGACAAGACGTTGGGATAACTCTGGGAAATTTATTCGCAAGTCGACCTGCGTTTGTGTGTATATTTTCCTCCCTTTCTCTTTCTTTATACTGCCTCGTATTTTTCAGTTTACGTGAACATTTGCATATACATTTTTTCATAATACGGAGCGTTTGACCTTGACTCCACTTCCTCCAGCGTTTCCCGTGTTTCTTCAATAGCCAAGTATGCAAATCACACCAGATTCGTAGGGTAAATCTCCTCCTTTTTTTCTATATGATATCCACCTTTTCTCCCTGGAGTCGAGCGACATAGAAGTGGAGGAGACAAGGAAAAGGAAGAGGAGAAGGCTGAAGAAGAGAAAGTGAAGAAGTTCTGGCAAGTGTCCGTAGGTGCTTCCAGAGACCGTCGATCTCATAGAGTTCGTCCCTTTATGTCCTTGCAGGTATTTCGGCTCCAGACTCGACAGGCCTTTTGATATCTTGGCTCCCACACCTTCGCCTTTTGGGAAAGTTTTAGACCTGGCTCTCTATGTGCTGTCGGAGGCTGAGAGGACTCGAGGCTTTGCAGGGCCCGAGAACAAGAGCTGGAGGATGAGAGGGGTTTAAGACCCGAGTCAAAAAAAGAGTTTCCCAATAGCTGGGTCGGACGAGGGCGCAAGGTAGGTAAAGGTGAAGAGCAGGGGAGAGGGGAAGATTATAAAAGATGAGAGAGAGAGAGATAGGGGGGGGATGGGAGAGAGAGAGAGAGAGAGAGAGAGAGAGAGAGAGAGAGAGAGAGAGAGAGAGAGAGAGAAAGAGAGAGAGAGAGAGAGAGAGAGAGAGATAAAGAGAGAAAGAGTGCAAAAGCGAGAGAGAAAGAGGTCGAGGAAAGAGAGAGAGAGAGAGAGAGAGAGAGAGAGAGAGAGACAGACAGAAACAGAAAGTAAAAGAAGAGCGAAACCAAGAGAAATAGCGATGTGAAACACAGGGATGCTGAACGGTGACTCAAAAGAATGAAGAACAGAGAGAGGCTGGCGTCGGAGGTGATAAGAGATAGCGGACACGACAGAAGAGAACGGCGTCACGAGAGATAAGACAAAGAGAATTGGGTGACCAAGGTGAGCTTTTGGCAACGGAAGGCGAAGATAGCGCTGAAAGGGTGAGAAGAGACAAGATGCGTGATACAGGAGGATGTGGTGAGATACAAACAAATATGAAGAGAGGAGAATATGTGCCTGTATTTGTGTGTGTGTGCGCGCGCGTGTGTGTGTAGCTCAGATATGAATCACATTTAGGCAGGATATTCGAAGGAAATTTTCTCTCTAAGTCACCAAACGTCTTTTGAGTTGTGAAACCATTTCTTCGTTAAAGAACTTCTGGTTTAAAAGCTCACTTGCGAACTCTGAACAGGTTCGTGGAGAGTGCTGTGTTAAGTGGTATTTAAAGGTAATTGTTGCACTTCCCACACTTACCATATATTTACCTGTAAATACCTTAATGATTAATAAATAGAAAAATAAATAAATAAATTACCATACATTTACCTGTAACTATAACACGATTTGGAAAATTATGACCAGGCTGAAATTATACATTTGTACGGCAGGTGATCAAATTATACATATATCTATGAGCGATACCCTGGCTCTGTTTATTTATTTATTTTTTTATCTGTCTGATCGTCAGATACTGAGATATCTCTCTCTCTATCTATACATGTGTATACATACATGCATGTCTACATACACACACAAACACACATATTCATATATGCATATATACATACATATATATATATGTATATGTATATATATATGTATATGTATATTTATGTATAAGTATATATATGTATGTATATGTATGTATGTATGTATATATATACATAAGTATATATGTATATATATGTGTGTGCATATGCATATGTGTATGTGTGTGTGTGTGTGTATGTGTATGTGTATGTGTATGTGTGTGTATGTGTGTATACATATATATGTATATACATAAATATAAATATAAATATATATATATATATATATATATATATATATATATATATATATATACCTATATGTGTGTGTATACATACATATGTATACATAAATACATATACACACATACACACACACACATCTCTCTCTCTCTCTCTCTCTCTCTCTCTCTCTCTCTCTCTCTCTATATATATATATATATATATATATATATATATATATATATATATTTATATATATATATATATATATATTTATATATATATACACACACACATATATATATATATATATATATATATATATATATATATATATACATATATATACACATAAAACCTCCCTATCTTCTAAAGAATTAGATTACTGGTTTCCCGATTTTACTCTATTCCTTCGCTCGTGGTGTTTCCCCAAACTTCCATCCCTAAAAAAAAAAAAAAAAACGAGCGCTGCAAAGATGGGCGAGCAGAGCACCCGCAGCCCACGTCTTGTCTGCCGCTCACACCCTCGACCTTCAATGACTCCAGTCCAATTTTTCTTAAAGACCGAAACCAGATCGAGGCGGTCGGCGAAATCATCTTCTTTAAAATCCCAAGAATAGAACTATTCGGTTAAATAACATTGGCTGTCCTAACGAACACGCGTAATTTGGTATTTGCAGTCGAGTCATTGTGATCCAGATTTTTCGCTCTCCATTTCTTCGGATACTTTTTTTTTCTTTTTTTTTCTTTTTACTTTTTTTTACTGATTTTTTTTCGTTCTTTCTTTCTTTCTTTCTTGTATAATTAGCTTTTTGGGAAGATTGGTTGTTTCCTAGACTGTATGTGCATTTCAAAATTATTATTTTTTTGGTAATGTCAGTAGTATATTTTAAAACAGATTTTACATATGGTTAAGAGGAAAGACAATAGATACCACCTACTGGTTTCTCATTTCACACAAAAAATAGTTAAAAAAAAAAGAAAAACGTGTAATACTATGACATAAAACAATGCAACACATATAAAGACTTGCTCAACAATAGGTCACGAAGTATGGAAGCAGATAGGGAAGAAGCTTTTAACTATTATAAAAGAAATTAATTACAGAAGCTTTCAGTCTAATATATGTTTAAAGAAAAAGAACCACTGAAGATCCAGGTCTTACGTGAGTCTCACTTATTTACTTTAGAAGCAACACTGCGTGACATTCCTTTAGACTTTTTGAAAACAAAAGGTAAGTGACACAGCCGTTTACGATAAAGCTATCCCTTAAAAAAAAAAAAAAAAAAAAAAAAAGAGAGAGAGAGAGAGAGAGAGAGAGAGAGAGAGAGAGAGAGAGAGAGAGAGAGAGAGAGAGAGAGAGAGAGAGAGAGAGAGAGAGAGAGAGAGAGAGAGAGAGAGAGAGAGAGAGAGAGAGACAGAGCGAGAGAGAGAGAGAGAGAGACAGAAAAAGAAAGTAAAGGGAGAGCGAAACCAAGAGAAATAGCGATATGAAACACAAACAAGACGGTACAGTGAAAAAAAAAAAAAAAAAAATGGTACTTCTCAAACAGGGACAGAGATTGTAAAAAAAGTAAAATAAAATGGGTTTCAACCAAAGGGACATCGAAGAGCGAGTTATCACTTTAAGAATATAATCGAAGCATTCACAGTAGCCTGGTTAGTTATGCATGATCTGAGTATCTAATAGCTTTCAGTTAGAAATTTTACTTTGCACGCAAACTTTGTTTTTTTTTATACAAAAGATGATACATAGTGTCGAAACATTGAATACAGAGAGAAAGAGAGAGAGAGAGAGAGAGAGAAAGAAAGAAAGAAAGAAAGAGAGAGAGAGAGAGAGAGAGAGAGAGAGAGAGAGAGAGAGAAAGAAAGAAAGAAAGAAAGAGAGAGAGAGAGAGGGAGAGAGAGAGAGAGAGATGCATAAGAAGAAAAGTAAGAATAAGAACAAAACGGAAAAAGAGAAGAGAGGCAGAGTGAGACAACGAGAGGGGAAACTAGAGTGAGAAAAATGAAAACCGGAAAATGAAGAAAGGGAGTAAAAAATAAGAGAAGACGGAGAGGGGAGAGGGAAGATAACAAAAAGTTGCGAGCAGCAAAGAAAAGAGAGTAATAGCCCTTTTAGTTCTCATATATATCCTGGGAAATGGAACGAATAAAGACCAAACTAGACGCGGCCTTCGTTTTGTTAGGGCCAGACGCGCGCATGCAGACCTCCTACGAACTTCCTGTGTTTTGGAATACATTTCAGTATCAAATGCCGACAAGACGTTAGGATAACTCTGGGAAATTTATTCGCAAGTCGACCTGCATTTGTGTGTATATTTTCCTCCCTTTCTCTTTCTTTATACTGCCTCGTATTTTTCAGTTTACGTGAACATTTGCATATACATTTTTTCATAATACGGAGCGTTTGACCTTGACTCCACTTCCTCCAGCGTTTCCCGTGTTTCTTCAACAGCCAAGTATGCAAATCACACCAGATTCGTAGGGTAAATCTCTTCCTTTTTTCTATATCATATCCACCTTTTCTCCCTGGAGTCGAGCCACATAGAAGTGGAGGAGACAAGGAAAAGGAAGAGGAGAAGGCTGCAGAAGAAGAGAAAGTGAAGAAGTTCTGGCAAGTGTCCGTAGGTGCTTCCAGAGACCGTCGACTTCATAGAGCGTCCCTTTATGTCCTTGCAGGTATTTCGGCTCCAAGACCTCGACAGGCCTTTTGATATCTTGGCTCCCACACCTTCGCCTTTTGGGAAAGTTTTAGACTCCGGCTCTCTATGTGCTGTCGGAGGCTGAGAGGACTCGAGGCTTTGCAGGGCCCGAGAACAAGAGCTGGAGGATGAGAGGGGTTTAAGACCCGAGTCAAAAAAAAGAGTTTCCCAATAGCTGGGTCGGACGAGGGCGCAAGGTAGGTAAAGGTGAAGAGCAGGGGAGAGGGGAAGATTATAAAAGATGAGAGAGGGAGAGAGGGGGGGAGGGATGAGAGAGAGAGAGAGAGAGGGGGGGGATGGGAGAGAGAGAGAGAGAGGGGGGATGAGAGAGAGAGAGAGAGAGAGAGAGAGAGAGAGAGAGAGAGAGAGAGAGAGAGAGAGAGAGAGAGAGAAAGAGAGAGAGAGATAAAGAGAGAAAGAGTGCAAAAACGAGAGAGAAAGAGGTCGAGGAAAGAGAGAGAGAGAGAGAGAGAGAGAGAGAGAGAGAGAGAGAGAGAGAGAGAGAGAGAGAGAGAGAGAGAGAGAGAGAGAGAGAGACAGACAGAAAAAGAAAGTAAAAGAAGAGCGAAACCAAGAGAAATAGCGACGTGAAACACAGTGATGCTGAACGGTGACTCAAAAGAATGAAGAACAGAGAGAGGCGGGCGTCGGAGGTGATTAGAGATAGCGGACACGACAGAAGAGAAAAGCGTCACGAGAGATAAGACAAAGAGAATTGGGTGACCAAGGTGAGCTTTTGGCAACGGAAGGCGAAGATAGCGCTGAAAGGGTGAGAAGAGACAAGATGCGTGATACAGGAGGATGTGGTGAGATACAAACAAATATGAAGAGAGGAGGAATATGTGCCTGTATTTGTGTGTGCGCGCGTGTGTAGCCTTAGATATGAATCACATTTAGGCAGGATATTCGAAGAAATCTCTCTCTAAGTCACCAAACGTCTTTTGAGTTGTGAAACCATTTCTTCGTTAAAGAACTTCTGGTTTAAAAGCTCACTTGCGAACTCTGAACAGGTTCGTGGAGAGTGCCAGGTTAAGTGGTATTTAAAGGTAATTGTCATAATCTCCCACACTTACCATATATTTACCTGTAAATACCTTAATGATTAATAAATAGAAAAATAAATAAATAAATTACCATACATTTACCTGTAACTATAACACGATTTGGGAAATTATGACCAGGGTGAAATTACACATTTGTACGGCAGGTGATCAAATTATACATATATCTATGAATGATACCCTGGCTCTGTTTATTTATTTATTTTTTTATCTGTCTGATCGTCAGATACTGAGATATCTCTCTCTCTATCTATACATGTGTATACATACATGCATACTACATACACACAAACACACATTCATATATGCATATATACATACATATATATATATATATATATATATATATATATATATATATATATATATATATATATATATATATATATATATTTATATATATGTATATATATGTATATATATATATATATATATATATATATATATATATATATATATATATATGTATGTATATATAAATGTATATACATATATATACATATACATATATATATATGTATATACATATATATATATATATATATATATATATATATATATATATATATATATATATATATATGTAAATATATGTGTGCATATATATGTATATATTATTATTACATATACATATATATATATATATATATATATATATATATATATATATATATATATATATATATATATACATATATATATATAGATATATATATATAAATATATATATATATATATATATATATATATATATATATATATATATATATATATATATATATATGTGTGTGTGTGTGTGTGTGTGTGTGTGTGTGTGTGTGTGTGTGTGTCTGTGTGTGTGTGTATGTGTAATTATGTATGTGTGTGTGTGTATGTGTATATATGCATACACACACACACACACACACACACACACATATATATATATATACATATATATATATACACATAAAACCTCCCTATCTTCTAAAGAATTAGATTACTGGTTTCCCGATTTCCTTTCCATTCCCAGTAGCCCTTCGCTCGTGGTGTTTCCCCAAACTTCCATCCCTAAAAAAAAAAAAAAAAAAAAAAACGAGCGCTGCAAAGATGGGCGAGCAGAGCACCCGCAGCCCACGTCTTGTCTGCCGCTCACACCCTCGACCTTCAATGACTCCAGTCCAATTTTTCTTAAAGACCGAAACCAGATCGAGGCGGTCGGCGAAATCATCTTCTTTAAAATCCCAAGAATAGAACTATTCGGTTAAATAACATTGGCTGTCCTAACGAACACGCGTAATTTGGTATTTGCAGTCGAGTCATTGTGATCCAGATTTTTCGCTCTCCATTTCTTCGGATACTTTTTTTTTCTTTTTTTTTCTTTTTACTTTTTTTTACTGATTTTTTTTCGTTCTTTCTTTCTTTCTTTCTTGTATAATTAGCTTTTTGGGAAGATTGGTTGTTTCCTAGACTGTATGTGCATTTCAAAATTATTATTTTTTTGGTAATGTCAGTAGTATATTTTAAAACAGATTTTACATATGGTTAAGAGGAAAGACAATAGATGCCACCTACTGGT
>BOPN01005138.1:100000-104879 GCA_017312705.2 Penaeus japonicus | reverse complement strand
ATATATATATATATATATATATATATATATATATATATATATATATATATATATATATATATATATATATATATATATATATGTATATGTATATATATAGATAGATAGATAGATAGATAGATATAGATATACATATACATATACTTATACACATATATTTATATATCTATATATGTATATATGTGTGTGTGACACTTTGTTAATTAAATACAGAGATCACGATTTTGCCAAGAGAGTACATGCTCTATATAATTTATGTGCTTGCGTGCGAGAGAGTAGTGGGTTAGAAAAATGTTTCTTTTCTGGTGATAATAATGGAGGAATCTGAGTTAAATCATGGTGAATTAACTAAGCTAATGAAATAAGATCGTTTTTTTTCTTTCTTTCTTTCTTTCTTTCTTTCATTATAAAGGGCGGACCATCTTTTAGGCTAGATCACTGATAGGTATTAGAAAAAAGAAGATATAGTTGCTTTACTCGAAGGAACCTTTCCGGATATGGAATTGTACCATTCACTTTAAGCAATCAATATCCACAATATATATTTATTGTCTTACAGTTTTAGCATGTCTTTACGACCTTCTCGGGAAGGATGATCATCTCTTTTCCACTAACGCATTTTCATCTGACATTATAGAGGCTATAGCCACGCCTTTCCTTTTGTCTAAGGCAGCACGAAGGTCACAGTTAAGACATAGATAAGACTTTCTACACGGTAAAGTTTTATCACCTTCTGTTCACGCTCGACCTAGGATAAAGCCCTTTTTGTATTTATCTTCTTATCTTGGTGCAAAGGCTTCAAGACCGTGAATTGTCTGCAATCTTTGGTCACTGCAAGGTCCTTCCCTTCGCTTCTCTTCTGTTATTTCACTGTCGCTCTTTCTTCCTACTTGCATCTCTTTCATCCTCCATTAGTTTCCCACTTTTTCTCTTCCTTTCCTTCCTCGTTCTTTCAACCTCCATCACTTATTCTCTCAATACCTTCGTTGACTGAAAAGTAATAATAGTGAATCATACAGATATTACTATTATCAAAAGTGTTGATCATCTATACAACAGTGTCTGCTTTCATTCGTAATATTTGAAGTTATGTCTGTTATAGAATTTCAAAGGGTAAATTGAGAAATAATACGTGTTATTCTATTTATAGCGAAGGGTACGAAAAAGATGAATGATTGTTCTGTGAATGTGTGCGCGTGACTTCGCAAAAAGTTTGTCTTCACTGCCCCTGGAAAGAAGGCTTCAAAAGAAAAAGAAAGAAAGAAAAAAAAAATGTCGCAGTTCGCATCATACTATTCAGATATGTTCTATAGGTATTCATATATTTTCTAGATCTCTCCAATCTAGTTTCTTCAACTAATCGCCGCTAAAGTGATGATCGATTACTTGTATTCATTAAGGAACAAATGTACATTAGTGACACAGAGAGTAACCTCATAATAAATCATCACACCGATCACTAATCACTAATAATACCCACGTAATTATCGTCTTATGCTAATTTCGACTTTACATCACAAGACCCACACCCAATCTCTATCAGCACTCAGGTGTGTCGTCCGCAATCACGTTGAAGCTACACAGGAGGTAAACACCTAACGGAGGACATGTCGAACAGCTGATCACCTTCGCGTGACGTAACAATCTGGCAAGTGGGGCAACTGCTGGACGTCCTCATCTCGCACCCTCTTTTCTCGTTGATGTTATTGCTCCCTTTTCCTCCATGTGTGGTTCACTTTCGAATTCATTCTGGTAGATTTGTTTTCTTGTGATTGAATGAGTGTTTTGTGTTGTTTGTTTCTTATCTCTGTAAGTCTCTTAGTGTGTCTGCTTGTTTTTATTTTTACTTATCCACACGTAAATTCCTACACAGGGAATGAGATTAAAGGAAATAAAACGAATTAAGGTATCCATATGCGTGAATATAAACATTTTTTTTTTTATTAGATGTATGCGTATATATCACACATATTCAGTCTACAATGATCGCCGTGGACACATTGAAACATAAGATGACCTACGCCTTGGAAAAAACACAAATGCCGCGATGCCGAACTCGTCCATCAAGCCGTCGGACCACATGGACTCGAGGCGGCCAGCAAGGTCACAAGACCAACGCCCGGCAAACGGCCACCAATCCTCACTTCCGGTCGGTGTGGTCGGAACTACTCACGTCAGGTATGCCGGGAGGGCTGACTGGGAAGTAGGTAGTACACCCAGGGTTGGGGTGTGGTTGCCTGTTCAACTTTCATCGGGAAACGACCAGTCTTTGGTGTCGGATCATCATGGTTATGACTTGTATTAGGAACAGTATTCAGTGTAGCATGTACGTAATATCAATCGTATGTAATGAATGTAATATATAACATTTAGTGCACAGTAAAGGAAATTCTATTCTACCAAGCAAGCTACTTAAACTACTTTCATTTTTACGTATGGTGAGTAAGTTCACAAAGTCAGAAAACTGTAGAAAATTACAAATAACACCTAACTCATAATACCAAATGAGGCGTAAAGTTATCAATCTTCCAATCATGTAAATAATCCAAAGGAATGGGAAACGAAACACCCAAAAAACTTCGAAGCTACCCTCGGCGAAGCGGAACAGGGAAGATAGGAAATAAAAGTAAAACTTAATTTCCAGAAGGATATCAGCGACGTTTAAATTTCAAGGACTTTCGAGTCATCGTCTCGGCGTTCCTAACGGCGTCTGTTTCCCTCCCGCTCGATTCTAAATTGACGTCTAAGGTCGCTCATTGATTCTTGTCTTCCCAGAGGAAAACATTCCCTTCACCGAAATATTTCTTTAGGCGCTTCGTCAATCACTCATGTACGATTCTCTTTGTTTCTTGTTTATCATACTTACGTTCATGATTGCTCCCTATCTTTTTATGTTCTTCATCTTATATTTGTCCTTTTTGTTTTCTGTTGGGAAGGAAGCACGTTCTCGTTCCTATAAGGATAATTTTTAAAAAAAAGTATGAGCACGTGTATGTGTATGTTTTTGTAAAAATGTATAAAACTGGGTATTTTGATTTTCAGAATCTATTTTCTTCAAGAATAATATCAAATATTAGTGTAACACAAACCCTCACTGGCGATATAGATGCATTTTACAACCTATCAGCAAGCAAGGGATGTCGCCCCCACCTTTCATTATCTGTAACTTTTTTTTTCACATTAGGTATCTTGGTTCCCTTCCCCTCTTCTTTATGCAATTGAAATCCTGGAAGTAAGGATGAGATGTGGAACGTTAACCTTCATTCTCCTAAACGGACTTTCTAGAATGATAATCTAATAACTACTTTCGACATTACTAATGCATTGTTCACAGTCTTGCCTCTATTAATAATGATGACTTTAATCTTATCCATACTTGCTCTTATTAAGGGATCATCATTAAATAACAGCTGCTTCTGCTAAATGAATAAGATTCTGGTGATTGCTAAATGGAAAGAGGATAGCGTACGAAGATCCAATGAATGAGGTCGAGTGTGTGTTAGTAAGATCAGTCACGCGTTATTAAGAATGAGATGGAATGCCGTGAGAACGTGGGAGCGCTGACTGGCCTCATTACTAGCTTCATTCACAAGAAACTGAGCAGTTGGTCCTTCACTGGAACTATTTACCAGTGCCCGTTGGAGTTTCCGCTCGATAAGATTCTGTGTAAACAAAACGTACGCGGCTCATAAACCGACCTGGCCGTCACGCCGTGAGAAGATTCCACTTTTCCTGTTTGTTCCGGAAGATGGAATGACTTTACAACAAGAGATAGGGAAATAGATAGACAAGGAAGCTAGCAAATAAGCAGATAGAGCGTAATTGGAGGGAAAGATAGAGGGTGACGCTTTTTTCTCTTCCTTCACCTGGTTTTCTCAAGGGAATCCGTTATATATTATAGTGGGAGTTTTTTTTCAGAACGATAATTAAGATGACTTGGCGAGATTATTATTGTGCCCGAGATCAAGTAATAAGGAATAATTTCACCCGAGAAGGAAAACCAGGCCTGAAATCGGGATCATTGCCTGAAGGCGCGTACACGTCTGTGATTAAAGCGTCAAAGCCACTGCCAAGGTTGCCGTTAGGCGTGTCTCTGTCTCTCTCCCTTTCGCTGGCTCCTCACTCTCCCTTTCCGCCGGCCGGTCACGCGCTCGGCGGAGGCGCGCCCTCGGCCATCTGGGGGCTTGCCTCTCGGGGGCCTCGCGGACGCCAGACGCACAGAATAGTGTGTGTGTGTGTGTGTGTGTGTGTGTGTGTGTGTGTGTGTGTGTGTGTGTGTGTGTAGAAGTAGACCTATTTCATTATTAAGGATGAAAATACATGAATGATTTCTTTGACCATGAAGATTCATGGATCATATGCAAATATGGTACATTTTCATCTGCGCTAAAATAATTGTTTAAAAAAAAAATAGAGGGTGGAATCCCATTGTAAAACTGCAAACCAGTATGAACGTACCACAATTTCAACCTCCTGTATTCGATTCCCTCACTCTGAGATGTATCTTTATAGTGAAAAGCCCCCATATATATATATATATATATATATATATATATATATATATATATATATATATATATATATATATATATATATATATAAAGGAACAGAAGTGATGTTGTACTGAATAACGAGCGTAGCAGAGCTGGTAACGGTAAAAAGCACTCATGCTCTTTAACCCCACGCCCACCATAAAGGACGCCTACACAGAGACACCTATGTTGCCCAAGTGATTCAAACACACCTTCGCCTCCGGACGCATCATTTTGACAAGGTCCCTGCTCTCACTGCTATTTCTTTCTTTTTTTTTCTAATAAATCAGAACAAAGTTAAACGAATGCTGGTTAATATGGTGATATCCTAAAGAACGGCGGCTCTC
>BOPN01005138.1:82500-87500 GCA_017312705.2 Penaeus japonicus | reverse complement strand
GATTATTTCCGTCACAAACTAGTTTAACAGTTTCTTAGGCTCCTGCTAACTACGACTTCAACTACGCTGTCGAAAGTGACTACTCTGGAAACGACACTCTGGGATAATCCTACGTCCTCTTCCGACGGTAGTCTGTAGAAAGTCACCTCCTCTGTCAACGGCGACTCTGGCTACGTAGCTGAGGTTAGCAACGAGGGTGAGGCTAAGTACCCCAAGTACAAGCATGCTCCTGTCCATAAGCCCGCCCGTGTACAAGCCCGCCCCTGCCTACAAGCCTGTCCCTACCTACGAACCGGCCCTACCTTCGCCTAATGTAAGTTTATTAATGCATAATATTTATTAAACGAAGGTTTTGCCACCATTCATTTGTACTTTCTAAGTACAAATAGTGAGGAATTGCCGTCACACCACTGTACTCCTCTATAATTGGGCAAAATACCATTACCAGGCATTAAATGCAAAGAGAAAGACGCCGAAGGTTACATGATAGTGTTTGAAAGAGTATAATTATTTGTCAGTCTTTACAAAATGTTTATGAATGCAGAACCAGTTTGGTTTATTATGAATGCTCTTTTTCTATGAGCTCCAGAGTCTTTTCTATGAGTATGGCTAAAAATCTTTATTGACTACATATAAATAGAGTCAGAATCTGCGATGACAAAGTGAAAATTCAAATCACTGTGTATTCATACATACATGTATAAATATAGATGCATATGCGTATAATTATATCTGTATATAGATCAATATTTATATACATAGTTAACCCATTCACGACATGGGGATATTTCCCTGAGCAACGGCACAGCGCTTTCCGCCAAAGACTTAACGAAGCCCGAGGCCGCCCTGGACTTCTCAAAGCGATTTTTTTACTAACCCTAATTTTATGTGCCCAATATATATAAATATATATATATATATATATATATATATATATATATATATATATAAATATATATATATGTGTGTGTGTGTGTGTGTGTGTGTATATAAATATATATATATATATATATATATATATATATATATATATATATATATATATATATATATATATATATATATATATATATATATATATATATATATATATATATATATATATATATATGTGTGTGTGTGTGTGTGTGTGTGTATGTGTGTGTGTGTGTGTGTGTGCATACATATATGTGTGTGTGAGTATGTATGTATATACACACATATGCAAGAAACTTGAAAACCCTATTAATGCGTGTGCAATCATTTAGAATTATTTGGTTCTATGTTTTTGGATAAACCAATGGCTAATATATATATATATATATATATATATATATATATATATATATATATATGTATATATACATTTTGTATAAACGTGTGTGTTAACATATATCAACTAAGACTCTTTTCGCCAAGGTACGTTTTATAGGTTTGCATATAACAAGTTTCTATTTTACGTTCAATTTCAGACCATGCGTCTCTCGCCATCATGGACCTCAATTTTGTAGCTCGGTCGCAGCTTCCGAACGGTAACTTCCCTCCAATAGGTGTCAAGAGATGTGTTTAACAGAATTACCTTTCTGGAAACTACTTTAGTCACTAACACGCCCACGACGATATTATCAAATTCTGTTTAATTTTGGTGTAGATAAACTGTAAAGAGTTTTATGTATTATGTATGTTAATTATTTCAACAAGCCAAGCTGAGTGTGCACGTGTGTTTCTATGTATGCATATATACGGATATATGAATGTAAATACATATATATATATATATATATATATATATATATATATATATATATATATATATATATACATATATATATATATATATATATATATATATATATATATACATATATATATACATATATATATATATATATATATATATATATGTATATATACAAATATATCCATACACACACAGAAACACACACACACATAAATACATACATACATATATATATATATATATATATATATATATATATATATATATATACATATACATATAGATATATGTATATATATATATATTTATATATATATATATATTATGTTATTATAACGAAATATATTGAATAAAAAGACATTAGGGATAATACTCCATATGAAACTTATCGCACAAATTTCTTGATTCAGATAAAAAAAAAGGTCGAAGAAACATAACGCAAGCCATCTTCGTACAAACGTAAACTGCCTACGTTCACCTGTGCCAAGGTGAAGGTCAATTTGAAGGAGGAAAGGGAGTGTTCTGGGGCGTGTTCTGAGACACGGAATATGTGCCGGCTACTCGAAGGTTGGTACTACCACACTTGATCTACATCCACCATCATGTTCACTAAGGTGAGAATTTGGGGTGACATTGTTCCATCACATGTATCTAAACGATTGTTTAAATCTCTTTATGATGTTTAAATTTCCTATTCTAAGAATTGTTTGTAATTTCAGACCGTCGTCGCTCTCGCCCTTGTGGCTGTCTCTTTGGCTGCTCCTTCTCAGCCTTCCTATGGATACGCTCCTCCGGCAACCTATGACGTAAGGAAAATTTATATATGATTATACTACTCCTGTATCTGACTTTCGTTTTAATTTTAACTTTTATTTATTTTGGCTAAGATCAATTACTTATTTCTAGGCTCCTGCCAAGTACGACTTTAACTACGCCGTTAAAGACGACTATTCCGGCAACGACTTCGGTCACCAGGAGGCCCGTGACGGTTACGATACCCAGGGTTCCTACTACGTCCTGCTCCCTGATGGTCGTCTGCAGAAGGTCACCTACAATGTCAACGGCGACTCTGGCTACGTGGCTGAGGTCAGCTACGAGGGTGAGGCCCAGTACCCTGAGTACAAGCCCGCCCCTGCCTACAAGCCCGCCCCTGCATACAAGCCCGCCCCTGCTTACGAACCTGCCCCTGCATACAAGCCCGCCCCTGCCTACAAGCCTGCCCCTGCTTACAAACCTGCCCCTACCTATGCCTAATTGAAGCAAATAAGAATATATTTATGGTGAATATTTATTAAACGAAAAGTCTACCGCCATTCATTTGTATTTTCTAATATCCTAAATAATGAGGAAATGCCGTTCCACATATCTTTGTAATTGGGGAAAATAAGACTTATATAATTCGTTCAAATATCGTTATTCAGTCCATTCAAAAATTTGCATTACCAGAGCGTATCTTTATCTCATATTCTTATTCCATTCATAACTTAACTGCGAAGAAAAACACACGGTGATTCTTTTAATCCAAGAAAAGAACTTTCAGTCTAATTTTAATCAGATCGGAACCAACCGAATTCTTTTGAGGCTCCATGTCTTTAACAGAAACAGTTTGATATTTAATGCAAGTAGAAAAATCAAGTTTTAAAAAGAACTACTTAATGATTTTTTGAGATTACCAACAGCCTAATACTCATTTTGTTAAGAAATGTGTGATACTAGTCGCAAAAATAAAGGATACGTAATACATTTCTCGATAACGATTGCAATTAGAAGACAAAATGATCTAAATAATATTTCACTTACAATATGTGAGTATTGTATCTGTCAAATATGTACACTTACAAACGAACATAGCCAATATATATATACATATACACACACACACACACATATATATATATATATATATATATATATATATATATATATATATATATATATATATACGTATAGACAATGCGTGTGTGTTAATAAACTGACATTTCGGAAGTGTAAGTTGGATAGGTTCAGTTGGAAGAAGGGTAGAGTACACAAGGTAAAGAATTTAACATGTAACATAAAAGTATTCTTTTCATTTTTGTTTCTGGCACTGCTATTCAGAATATTCAAATATGTCTTTATCTCTGTCTGTCTGTTTCATACTTATTATTTTACGTTCAATTCCATACCCTCTTCTCTTAACCTTGTGGCCGTCACTTTTACAGCTCACATGCAGCTTTCAGCTGGTACTTCCCTCCAGTAATTGTTAACTGAACTAATTTTCTACAAACTACTTTAGTCACTAACAGGCCCACGACATTATCAAATTCACATTAATTTTGGTTTAGTTAAACAAAAGAGTGCTTTATGATCCAGTGGTAACTATTTTCGGAATCTACTTTAGCCACTAACAGGCCCATGACGATGTCATAAAATTTCCTTTAATTGATGTGTAGTTCAACAGTAAAGTGCTTTTTGTAGCCTGTGGTAACTATTTCAATATGTCAAACAATAAGAATAGTAGATTATGGGATACATAAATGTCCATGAACGAATTGTATCAATACTTATATTATTAACCCAGCTATAAAGGTGTTTCACCCTTGATCCATTCATACAGGTTTCATGACATAAGGCACGAGTTTTTGGCCCGACGAAGAACGTCGTGCCGAGAGACGTCATGGCACATTTGACTTTGGAGGAGAGTGGATCGCTGGGTTCCTTACACTATCTAATGACTTGTGAAGGTAATTGCAATCATGAATACTATAATGGTTATAATATTCACAAAATTAGGTTAGATTAAAATTATCTACAGAGCACTGCTTTCGCCTGGCACAAACAGGAAAGACAGATTTGATTGACGCCTATTAATAGAGAATGGGTCTTTTCATATGTCGTTACGAAAGAACTAACAGGATTTTTTTTCTTTCTTTCTTTCTTTTCCTTTCATAAAACTGTAATACTTCTGTCCTTGGACTCTATACTACAATTTTTGGCCATCATAGCATTGATAATGCCTGTCAGATACCTCATATAAACTTCACAACAAAGTAAAACACAAAAAATGACTCTACCTCGCTCAAAACACATACACACGCACGCACACATAAACACAAACATATATGTATGTATATATATATATATATATGTATGTATATATATATATATATATATATATATATATATATATGTATATATATATATATTGGCATATAACATTTTCAGAAAATCTACTGGTATTCCCCAATTGGTTAGAATAATTTTGATAACATTCTCCTTTTGTGGCTCATATAATCATAAC